>JAOWBJ010137647.1:0-12687 GCA_028566335.1 Monarda citriodora | reverse complement strand
AGATCCTTCACAGTTGTGAAGAAGAGTGGACGTAGGAGTTTTAGCTCCGAACCACTATAACTGGTTGTGTTCTTTACTGTTTTATTTACTTGCTTTCTTTACTTTGATTATTCATAATCACACGACTCACTTAAGCAAGACAACAGTTTTTCACAACCTTAAAAAGACAAGAGCTTTCTCAAAATTACACACGCACTTTGCTCACCAAGTCTTCCGCACAAGCGCACCTAGCGATCGCTACTCCTACACCTAGCGAACGCTAGCAACTCAACCTAGCGATCCAACTTACTAGCGATCGCTCTTCATCCCACAAGCGATCGCTTGTTTCTAGTGCTCCCTAGCGATCGCTACTATACAGAGGGGTTTTAGAATACAAACTTTAAAATGTTTTAAAACCACACACGTATTCACCCCCCCCCCCCTCTACGTGTGTGCACGGGCCAACAGTACGCTAAGGTATCAGAGTGTATATCATTTACTAAGCATGTTTTTGTGATATCAGAGCATATAATTTTAATATAAATAGGTATGAGCGAGATATGATAAAGCATCAGAGCATATAACATTTACTAAGCATGATTTGGTGACATCAGAGCATTAATGGCATTAATGACTTCTCTAAGGATGTTCTTGTGATATCAGAGTGTATATGAAGCATGCTTAAGCTTTATGCAAGGATATCAGAGCTTAGTTATCAAGACAAGCACATAAGAGTATCAAAGCTCATATAATAGTATCAGAGTGAAACTCATGTGAGTCCTATCATAATTGCTTACGGTATCAGAGCAAAGCAAACTTAGCATTCTCTTCCTGCTATCAAAATGAAATAAACTGGCATTTGCGAAGAGCGAACTAAGTTTTTCTGGTATCAGATCGAACTAAGTCCTTTTGGTATCAGGGCGAATTCAGTTCTTCTGGTATTAGAGCGAATTCCTCTGATCAATCAGCTCTTCTGCAAAACAGCAAACGTTAGTGCTCATAGGAATTTTAGATTTGGTACCAAAGGGATTCATGAGAATCTTAGATAAGGTATCAGATCGATGTCCTATATAAGTGCTTGTTCTGCACATTGGATTTTGCTCAGGTATCAGAGTGATATGCAAGTCGTTACAGACTTAGCGAGTTCCCCCTTGGCTTGATAACTCATCTGCAAGTGTTAGTGCAATAGGAATGTGTCCCTTATCTTAGATCGTTAATCTAAAGCGAGAAGATAAAAAGACAATGAGTTATTGTCAGGGATAAACGGTAGATCTCTTTTAAATTGATAGTCAAAAGAAAATCGCACATTTTACAAGAGATCTAGCGAACAAAAGCATAAGCAAAACATAATGACCTAGCTAGATACAAGGGATATCCTA
Source organism: Monarda citriodora (assembly GCA_028566335.1). Taxonomy (NCBI): domain Eukaryota; kingdom Viridiplantae; phylum Streptophyta; class Magnoliopsida; order Lamiales; family Lamiaceae; genus Monarda; species Monarda citriodora. The sequence continues at coordinate 11,329 of JAOWBJ010137647.1, read as the reverse complement.
GACTAGTCTCATCCTGTCCATTTCAAACCGTAGGTGGCATATCAGTTAATCTTTGCTTCAGTCCACGCGGGCACTTTTCCCTTAATCTGCTTCTTCGCTATCACCTACGCTATCTCCTCATCGATCTTCTTGCGGTCACTCAATTCGCTCCCTGGAACAATAGGTGGCAACAGAATTCGCTTGACTGGGACCTTGAAGAGAGCGTCCCCTGCACAGTTGAGAATTGTCATCCAAAGTGATTTGTAGTAATACTTCATTACTTCAACAAACGCTATCTGAGGGCGGTTTGTCTTGTACACACCCCAGTGATGGTGCAGATTCTGAAAGTGAACCTCTGCCTTCATCCATAAACTCACTTCCCTTGAAGGAACGAACTTGACCACTTCCTTGATGTAGCGAGAGTCTAAAAACTGTTGGGTCTCCCTAGCAGAGCGAGTGGAGATTTTCTCCTTCATGTTCAGATAATGCTTTCTTAGCTCCTCGCTCTCAAAGACAGGTTTGAAGCTCCTCAACACTTCAATCAAAAACTCCGTAGTCTCCTTATCCTCCTGATTCTTCTCCGTCTCTGCAATCATGTCGACCGCTATCACTCCTAGCGAGTATAGCTCCAAGACATTCCTTTCTTCTTGATTCTGCGGCACGAAGCGAATACACGTCTCGTTGAATTGAATCCTCGCACGCACATGGAAGTGATGCTCTATGCCTTTCCTCAACTCAGCTCAAAGCTTCTTCGCCTTCGCTTCCTTGGAGGCATCTCTCTTCGCCTTCTTGGCGGTAAACTCATCCATCTTCTCTACACGCTTCCGTTTAGCTGGCTTTTCCTTTGCTTGCTCAACGACAGGAGCCGTTACATGAGCAGAATCCACAGCTAGCTCCTCCATTTGGTAATCGAAAAAGGCTTCCAAACGAGGCGCTTCTAGCTCAGCATCAAGCTCAGCGTCTTCCACTTGATCAGTGTTATCATCAACAAATTCGATACGACGGGCAACACGAGGGGGAACGACAACCTTCTTCGCTTGAGGGAGTGGAGTGAGAATTTTCTTTGCTTGAGCGGTCTCGACAGCACCGCTCACGACAACTTGAGCAGTCTCTTCAGCACCGCTCACGACAACATCGCTCCTCACAGCTGGTTGCGGCTCATTTATTGAAATACCATTAGTCGCGGGTGCAACCAGTGTCTTCTCTCCTTCCCCCTTGGTCCCGCGACCGTGAGAGGCTCCAACTCCACTTCGCTCGAAGCGATCTTTCTTAATCGCTTCCTTCACTCCTATCTGCATCTTATACAACAATTGTCCTGCAACAGACTAGGCATTTTTAGGCACTTCGGTTTTCAGAGATTCGCTCACTATGGCCTTGATGTAAGGACCAAGCTGTAAGGACTGCTCGACATCATCTCTGATCTGGGCATCCGAAGCCCCTTCTTCCTGAATCAGCTCCGCTTTTTCTCTGATTGGAGCAAGGACATTCTCGCTATCAGCGATCAACCTCTGAATCTCCTCCTTCAGCTCTCGTTGATCCTGAACCATCTTCTCTCTCTCAGCTAGTGTCATCTCGTTAGCAGCTAGGAGATTCTCATTTTATTCCAGCAACTTTCTCTTCTTCTCCTCACTCGCTTCATTGTAAAACCTCTGCATAGCCAACTCCTTATTCACCTTTGCAAGCTCCTCCTCGAGCGAATTTTAAATTTCCATGGCCTTTGCAAGCTGGTCATTCAAGGATTGACAAGATTTCTCCAGCTCATCAATTCTTGCATTTGCAGACGACTACACTGCCTCCAATTCTGCTTTCAAGGACTGAAACTATTCTTCCGGCTCCTTGACTCTTAACACAGCAGCAGTCTTGACATTCTTCGAATTCTGAGTGATCTGGAGTGGCTTTTGGACACTGGGCATCCTTGATGGTACTTAGTTGTCTGATATTGGGGTACGTGGGCAACAACTTCTCTTCCATCTTTTGCCAGGCGGCTCCTTCATCCATCATCTCATGGAAGCCGGAAAACCTAAAATAGGATAGGGTCTTCGCTTCCGAGGTAATCAGCTCTTCCTTGCTGTATCTGTTCAGAGCGGCAAAGATCATGTAGAACTTTGTTCCATGGATTGTTGCATAATCCATCAGCTCTCCAAAGAACTCCGTCTGCTCAGTAGTCAGCTCAACTTTCTCAAAGTGACGAGCGATGTCTCTTCTCAATTTCTCTTTGTCAACATCCATCAAGGTCTCTTGACCTTCAGCAGCATCCATCTCATTGTCGCTAGGCAAGAGTAAATCTTATAATCGTCTCCAGCTCCTTCACTGAGCGGATCTTCAACAATAATTGCCTTGCCTTTATCTGCTGCACTTAATCGAGCGACTGGGTTTAGAGCGGACTCTTCTAGAGTGGGAATGTCCAGAGCAGACATGTTCCGAGCAAACTGGGCAATAGTTTCTCTAAGCGAACTAGCATTCGCTTCATCCTCCACGTTCGCTCCTCCAGGAATTTGAGATTCTTCCTCTCTTCGCTCTTCTTCTTCTCCAATAATCATTTTCTCTCCACCAGTCACTTCTCCTTTCTTTTCTCTTTCCTCTTCTTCTCCTCCTCCTACTTCTTCTTCTCTTCCTGCAACAACAACTTCCTTCTCCTTATCCGCTACTTCCTCTTCCTCAACCACTTCTGTTTCCTCTGAACCTGCTTCATCATCAATCTCTTCATTATCCTCAGAAACAGGAACTTCCTCATCATCACCTTTATACTCAGACTCACTTGATGAGAATGAGGTACTATCAGATTGGGTCCTCTCTTCGTCTTCTGAATCACTCTCTTCTGTTTTTAAGGTACCACACATTTGCAACGGTTGAACTTCAAGAACAGGCTCCTTCAAAATCAGGCTATTCTTTCTTTAAAGCGGTTTGGGGTCCGCTTCATCATCCTCATCAATAATAAGCGAACGCTTCTCCACCTTCTTCACTTTCTTCTTATTTGCTTATACTCGCTTGGCAGGCGAGGCTTTCTCACTCGGCGAAAGTAGAATAAGCGGTAACACCAACTCTTCGCTTATTAGCTCGACCTCGTTCCCCTTGTAGAACGGTCGCTTCACAGAATCAAAACTGAAGCGATCGTCAAACAATTCTCCTCTACCATTCTTGTGTTGCAGCTCCAACATCGATTGGGAAATAGCATTCCCAAATCGGACAGTGGTATTCGTCGAGAATTTGAACATTCCTTCCTTCTTCACAGTGGCAGCAACCTCTATCCACTGGCTAACCACGAACCTCCCCCCAATTGTACTACTTCTTCCCTTATAGCTCGTCCATCAGTGCACATAGGACTCTTAACTTTGCGTGGGAGACGGTGGTGTGACTCCCAACGTGACTCAAAAGGATCTTAGTCACTATATCACAGAGCTTTTTGTATATGGGCTTGAGATGCTTCGCCTGTATCTTCCCAAACACAGCACGCGGATCCTCCGAAAACCTTCGCAGCATCTCTGTGGAATCGTCACTCCAGACTTTTCCTACATCGAATCAGGTGTAGTGAAGACCAAGCGCCTCCGCAACGTCAGCAATGTTCAAGGGAGTGGAGAATCGTGTATCGGGATGGTCAGGGTTTATGCATGAAACTGAGGAAATGAGATTTTCGGTGTTGAAGTTTCCGAAAAACTCAAGAACATGGACAGGATATATGAGAGGTGGTGCGCTTGTGCGGAAAGTTGCTAACTCAGCGGCGATAATGGATTTACCGATTATACCTTCTTTGATGTCGAACCACTCGAGTTTAATGTGGGGCTCAACGAGGATATACTCCTTGATAGTGGGATGTTTGGAACGGAAAATATTGAAAACAGTGGGTGTTTTGGTTTTGGGTGCCATCGGAATAATAGTCGAGTAATTGTAAAAGCTTGGAAGATCGTCAATGGCGGGTTTTGAAATTTTGGCTTAGTGTCTAGAATGAAGAGTGTGGCGTACTTGAGAAGAAAATAAGGGTGTTTCAAATTCAGATGAAGTATATATAGGTTATGGGGTGAATGATCGTGTCCGCTTATTTAGGATGTGACTCTTTGGATTCACGGACAGGATTAATTCATAGAATTTGAAAAGGTGCAGTGGTAGGTGTACAGCTGGACGGTTGAGATCTCCCTTGAAAATCGGATGGTTACGGATTAGTGGGAGGACGTGTCCAAACAGTAAAAGGTGCCTGCAAAAAGCACATCGTGTCAGTCGTGACAGGGCATTAAATACGCGAAATCGTTTGCTGGAAGTCCGCTTTAGCGAATGCGAGCGAACTTGCTCGAGCGAACTCGCTTGAGCGAATTCCTCACGAGTAAATTCTCTCGAGTGAGCGAATTCTCCCTATTCACCATAGCCTTTTCCTGAGCGATTTTATGTTAAAGCGAGTTTTTGAGAATCTCAAGCAATATTTAAGTGATTAACAAGAGATTCTTTCAAGAATTTGCTTGAGCAATCTTAAATCCAATAAAATTTCAGCTTCTATAGAAAAATTGCTTAACATTTTGAAAGCGAAAATAGTAAAGCGAATAGAATAAAGCGATTTATCCTTTCTTTGATTATTCTATTTTTGAATTGTTCTTTGAGAACATTTGGTTGAGTTGCTTTACTTAGGAGAGTTTCCATGAATTTTGAGAGGGACCCGCTTTTTCAGGGTCTGCAAAGCATAGTGTCTTTCTCTCAAGTGAAAACCTCTTGGAATATAAGCGTCAACACTTAATAAACATGGATTTTCTACGCTCTTTACGGCTCTTTAATGCCGATTATTTGATACAAATCCATTGTATACTTACCTTTTTGCTTCGGTTTCTCAATCTTTTGAAGTTTGATACTCTTTTGTGCCTTTTTGTCAAATCATAGGAAAAAGGAGCCACAATCAAGAGAACTGAAGTGAAGACGTGAAAAGACGAGAAGACGGAACAAAAAAGGAAAAAAAACGGACTAAGCCAAGTGAGCCAGCAGTCGCTGGCTCGGCCCAGCGGTCGCTGGCCATGTAACTGACGAGCGTAGCCAGCCAGCGCGGGGGAAGGCCCACGCCCGTTGGGCGTGTGCGTGTCTAATACAGAATTGAAGATTTTTCCCCAATTTTGGAGGAATTCTTGCCTTATCCTAATCAAACTCTAATACATTTTCCTAATGGGCCTAACCCTATCTCACCCTATATATATGGGTGTTTAGAGCACATTATATCATACTTTTCCGTACTTTACATACTCTTATACATTAGAATTTAGTTTTCTAGATTAGGGTTAGGGTTTTGGAGCATTCTTCAAGATTTGAAGACAAGTTTCCAAGGAGTTTCAGGCCACATATTTCTTTTATGCAAACTTTTTCTTTTATGTTCTTGTTTTCTTTAATTATGTCCAGATAATTTTTCTATATCCTAGGGTTAGAGAGTAGATGAATAATTAATTCCGTTCTTCGATCGGTTAATAAATTACGACCTTCTCTATCTTTTCTATGTTCTTGGTATGAATGTTTGTTTAATTAATTGATCATTAATTAGGCATAATTTGACGTGTTAATTGAATTCGGGGGATGAAGATTAATACGCGATCTAGAACCTAGGACATACAATTCATAATAACCGGGAGGGGACGAGTTTTGTATGAGAACATTGATCTTAGGTGCTTTAGGAGTTGCATGAATATGATGTTTGTTGGGGACGACAATACTTGCATGTGATCTACGGTTTAATCTCTATGGGAGTAGGATTAGCTAAACGAGTGACCGTTCTAAGAAGAGTCGAGTCCTTGTGTTAATTGATTGAAGTTGGAATTGATTATTCATTGAAATCGAATCCTTGGGATATACTTTTCGTTTATTGATTTTATTTTATTCTTATTTAATTGTTAGTAGTTTAGATAATTAAAGCCTTTTTCGCAAGTCTAAATAGAGAAAAATAATCTAAGGTAGTAATTACTAATAATACAATCTCTGTGGATTCGACCTTGCTTCCCTATCTGCAATAGCACCCGTATACTTGCGGCGTGTTAATAAAAATAGCGAACAGGAGTCTTCGCTGGCACGGGATCTGCCTCTGAAAAAGTGATAACCTCCTCATTTTTTGAGTCGCATGCCCGCGGGCTCCTCATTGCTCGGAGCTCGAGCTTCGGACTTAAGGGACGACTTGGTTTGTCCCAGAGGCAGTCCAGTAATGGCCTCAATTGCTCCATCGAACAGGTGAGGCGGGGTGTCGTCATCGTTGTCGTCGTCGGGCTCCTGCCTGTTCGTCTTGTTGGGCTGGCAGCTGCTCTTTCCCGACCACATCGTTTTCTGCCCTTGCCTTGGCCATTGCCTTGGCTTTGGTACTTTTTGAGAGTACCATCATGGATCAAGGCCTCAATATCATCCGCGAGGTCGTGGCACTTCTCCGTGTCATGACCATGATCCTCATGGAATGCGCAATATCGCTTCTTTGACCTGCAATCAGCCGGCTTCTGCATTGGATGCAGCTTCTCGAACAGGTTAGTGTGCAGCTCGTATATCTTTGCACGCGGCTTGTTCAGGGGAGTATACTGGGGTTGATCAGGATTTTACCGTGGACCCAGCCTTGACTCTGTTCCTTGACGAGGTCCTAGCCGGGATGACACAAGACCTTGTTGCAGCCTCTCATGAACGCTGCGACGACCCGAACTCTGTAAGCCGCGATCTCCGGACCGTTTCTTGCTCGACGAGGCTACCTTGTCTTGGTCACGCTTTCGCCGAATCGGCCCTCGCGCATTCGTCAGCAATCTTCCACAGTTCGGATTGAGTCCGGGGTTCTCGCCTTACGAGCTCTCGGTAAAGGGCACCAGGTCGCAAGGCGTTTTGGAACGCCGAGATGATAAGCACGTCGGTAGCATCATCTACCTTTAACGCTTTCTGATTGAAGCAGGTCAGGAAGTCGTTGATGGACTCCCCCTCTCCTTGCTTTACGGTCAACAACTGCGCATGAGTATACTTGGACTTCGCTTTTTGGTGGAAGCGTCTTTTGAAGACCTCCACGAGTTTGCGATATGAGCGAATACTGTTCGGTGATAAACTATCAAACCACACGCGAGCTGTATCTACCAGTAGCTCGGGGAAGACCTTGCACAAGTGAACCGATCTCAAGTTCTGGTTCCACATATTGTACTGAAATTGCCCGAGGAAATTCATTGGATCTCTCTATCCATCATGCGGCTGGATGTTGGGCACCCTGTATGTGCTCGGAAGATGGGTCTCGTTGATCTTCCGGGTGAATGGGGTTGTTATCAACCCATACACATCTGATCCGCCACGGTGAGGGGATCCTCCCGAAGAGAAAGATGAAGACGAACATGACGGAGAGCGGTTCTTATGATGGTGCGACCTGCGAGGTGATGGGCCGCGTTTGTGGTGCTGGCAGCGATCTCGAGGCTTTTGACGGGGCGGGGTACGGCCTCGAGGTCGATCGCAGACTATCTCCACGCTAGGGTCCTTCTTTCCTCCGTTCCGAGTTGACCCCTGCTGTTCGCGGGGCTTCTCCTGGTGAAGACTCTCTCGTGTCTGGATAAACTCTGCAAGTTTATCCTTGTTGATGTCGAGGAAGTCGCAGATGGTTTCCTCGTATCCAGTTCGCCGCGAGGATGGGGCCTGGTTGCTAGGTTCTTTGTTGGAACCCTCATCGTTGCCTTCCTGATCAATAGGACCCCCCTCCAGTAGCAAATTGGGGTCAAGTTTTACCGTTGGACCTTTGGGGTGAGGTACAACATCGGCATCCTTGTTTAGATTCGTATCCTTGTTCGGATTGCCATCTTTGTCACTGCCGGGAGGAGGAACGCGGGAGGTGTTTGAGCGGGTGTTGTGGTTCTTTGGAGGCATGTTTGAACGAGAAAACGAAAATCTTTGATCGTAACACGAATATAGAGTTCCCACATACGGCGCCAGTGATCGATTTCGATCGCTTTTTATGAGCCCGTTAACATGCAAAGAACGTAAAGAAAAAAGAGAAGGAACGCAGGGATTTACGTGGTTAGATCCGCTATGTTGGCAGATCCACGTCCATGGGAGAGAAAAAGGAACTTTGTATTGCTCTTGTGAGTATGAGAGTGTGTGTCCTTCCTCCTATGCTAGGGCCTTTATTTATAGACGTACAAAGAGAGTCTTACTCTAACTCTAACTCCTTGATAATCGGAGTTTAATGGGCCTAAGAGATATACATGAGGCCTTTTGTTAATATCCTTTTACATGAGATATATCTGAACCCCTATCTCTCTATAACAGATCTTGGGGATAGGCTTTGGACTTGGATTTGGGGTAGGAGTCTTCAAGCAGTAGGAGTCCGGGGTGAGCTGGCCGGATTATATGGACTGGGCCTTGTGCGGTCTGGGCCGCATAGTGGGTTGCGATCTCCTGGGCCTTGTGTTCGGGCCTTGTAAGGGCCCACATTTCCAGAACCCTCTCGTTTCCCTAGAACTATAATCTTCCTCACTTATGTGGAAAATAATTATTTTATTTATATAAGAAAGCCATTGCGAATTTATTTCAAAGCAAGACGCGAGAGGTTTAAAGACGATAATAAAAGTTATTAGGAAATACTTGGACTCCTTCCGTGTTTCGAGAATAGAATTTATTCCAAGACGAGTTATTAGGAAACACTTGGACTGCGTCCGTGTTTCGAGAATAGAAATTATATTAAGAACAATTATTAGGAAACACTTGGACCCCGTCCGTGTTTCGAGAATAATAATATTAGGACCGATGGCCGAAGGCCAAATCAAGACGAAGGACGCAAATGGGCCGAGCTCGTTTCGATGTTCTAGGATACTATGGTATCTCCGACATTCTCGGAATTTAAGTTGTGTTATTCGATATCTTAGATACTTTGGTATCTCCGATATTCTCAGTTATAAGATTACAATAGCATTTCGATAATAAGAATATTTATTTCGTTTGCCTACTAGAAGAATTAGAGATAAAGAAAGAAAGAACTTTATTTTTTAATTCAAATAGTGTATTACAAGTACAATAAAATATTCACTAATAGAAGAATTCTTCTATTAAATACAAAGATCAGTGCAAGTGAATAAAAAAATTAATGTATTAAGAAATAAAAAGAATGCACTCTCTCTCCTAAGATCAGAAAATTAGACGCCAATTAGCAAATAGGGAAATCTGCTTCTTCTTCTCAAACAAGTCATTCTTTGGCTTTGGCTAAAAGAGCAAGTCAGCATTTGCTCAACCAAGTTTCTGCAAATGAAGAAAGAAAGGATTAGAATCTCTAATAACCATTGGACAAAAGACTAAACCCGATTAATAACCAGTTTAGCTTTCACTATAAATACCACCCATCAACACTTGCAACCATCACCATCAAAATCAGCAGAAAATCAATAAAAAGAGATGAATTAGAGGCTGATCAAAACTTGAGGATCACAAGGGAAGGAGGAGAGGGGCCTTTAGCTAGCAATCCACTCAAAAATCTCAAGGTAACCTCAAGTACCTTAAGCTCAGTTGCTTAATACTTAGAACTAGTTTATACACACTTAGAAAATCAGAAATTAGGACTTAAGATAAAGAACTTAGCATTAATAATTGATAAAAGAAAGACAGGCCCTTTCCATCAAAAGAATCAGAATTTCCAAGCTAATTAAAATCAGTTAGAACATATAAGCAAACTGTCGAGAAAGGGGCAGCCATAAGGGACAATTTTCCCTAGCCCGAAGGCTAGGGGTTTTAATATATGAACGTCGGACAGAACCCGACGCACCGGGAGTTGCTCCGGGGGCTGGAGAGCCACCGGGCCATCTCACCGCGTCAAGGGGATGCCCTAAAAATCAAATTAGGCTCTTATTAAAAACAATCAGAACCCAAACCAAAGAGGGCAGAACCAACAACGAACAGAAACCCAGAAAATAGCACAGACCAAGAATCGACCAGAGCCTCAACCAAATGGAACACAACCAGTAAAAGAACAGAATCCCAGAAACAAAGCCAAACCAGTAGCAAAGAACAGAGCCAGCACAACCCAAGCCATCATAGAACCAGAAACAACAATAGCCCAGAACCACATGCGATTAACCACCAAACAACCAAAAGCCATAAAACATAAAGAAATCAGCCAAAATCAGAAACCCTAGAACCCAAAATAGAGCAAGAGGGTTAGAGTTGACCGATCTGGAGCCTCCACCGGACCGGCTCATCCCCGGCAAGCCGAAGAGTCATCGCTAGCCAGGAAGGCCGAAGGGACTGAGCCGAAGAGACTAAGCTGAAGGGACTGAGCCGAAGGGACAGCAACCGACAGCGGCGGCACCAGCACGAGCAGAAGCAACGGCGCCACCAGCGACGGCGGAGGAGCAACCAGTGACAGAGCGCATGAGCAGGGCGGCGGCGACACCGCATGTAGCGGAGGCAGAGGGCAGCGCCACCCGCTCGTGGCACTAAGGCCACGACGGCGGCGCACGCAAGGAGAGAACCATGGAGAACACCGACGGAGGAGGCGGAGAGGCCAAGGACCAGGGAGGTCGGCCGAGAGAGTGAGAGGAGAGGGTGAGAGAAGAGAGAGTGTAGAGAGAGAGAGAGTCCCGTTTGAAATGGGGTAGAGAGAGAGGATCGAAATCCCTAATAAGATAAGGGAAGGGGAAAATCCCCAAGTTTAATAATCAGATGCAGAATGGGAGAAATTCCCAATTAAAATGAATAATAGTGTAAAGAAGTGGACTCCCACTTTTAAATAAATGAAGAGAATGAGCCAGTTTAATAAATAATGGGCTTCAGCCCATTAATTAAATAATGGGCTGCCCACTGTCCAAATAAATCCGATAATATATTAATAAATCTGATATTATTATATCGCTAGACCTGGGTAAATAAAAGAAAATAGACCGAGTAATTAATTCGAAGTTTCGAAATTAATTATTTTCCTAGAATATTAATCTATTATTTTCGAGAGACCGAAAAATTTAGAATTAATTATTTAGAATCGTGAATTAATTTCTGATTGCGTCCCTAGAATTAAGAAATTGGTTAAGCGTTAAGAATTAAATTTATTAAGTTCCGAATAAATTTTCGGCCTACGAGGAATTTATTATCCGCCTTTATAAATGAAGGTTGTACGAAGGAGGAGCTTTCGTAAGGCTCGGTAGAGGAAATTCGATTGATAAGGTGGACTTTCTAACTAAGACCCTGTATGGGCTTTTTACGAAATAAAGCATGGTTTATTAGTTTTGAAACCATTGTCATGCCATAAAATGTTTTGATTTTGTATGATGCCTATCTGTCGGCATCGGCCAATCTATGAGAATCAACTTGGATAAGTGTACACACAAGGAACGGATACCTTCGGGTCAACGTTCGAGGTGTCTGTGGAAGGTGGCCACCTTCCCGGCTCGATTAAGACAAGGGCAGA
>JAOWBJ010137541.1:0-12692 GCA_028566335.1 Monarda citriodora | reverse complement strand
TTTACCCCCCCCCCCCCCCTACGTGTGTTAGTGCTTTCTGGGCCAACATGTACATCTACGACTCCTCTTGACTTCCCTTTGAGCTCGTTTGTTTTAGCAATTCAAGTTCATCGGTCAGTGAAGCGTTATCTTTCATGTATCTAGCTATGAGCGTTTGCAACGCTTCATGATTCTTGACTAGGTCAAGATAGTCATGTAGCAGCTCATTTTCATCTAAGTGTAACGCACCGTCATCCTAATTTTCTTGGGCGACGCTTTGATCACATTGCCCATGTGCTTGTGTAGAAGTTAAAGAAATTAAATCACAAGCAATTACCTCATCCAGATCTGAGTCGCTTTCAATCATAGCCATGAGGTTGAATTCTTCATCTTCAATATCAAGAGCAAGCATCCCCACATCCAAGGAAAGTTGATTTCTTATATTTTCATCATCTGTGAACTGGTCGTCATCATGGTTGACGCCATCCACGGGGACTGCTTCCTCAGCGACTAATGCTCTCCTAGCGTTGGCATGCTTCGCTTTCAGTTCCTTTCGCTCCTCTTCAGATATGGAAGGACACTCAGACTGATAATGTCCGATTTTGTGACATCCGTAGCATTTTACGAACATCTGATGAGCACCAAGAGACGCACGAGCACTCGAGTCCCCTTTCCCTTCCCTCTGAAAGTGATTCTACCCCTGCTGCTTCTTATAGAACCTTTTATACTTAGCAACATGAGCATTTGAGGTATTGAAGCATCGAAGCAAAGCGAGCGTGAAATCATGCAGCTCTTCCTTAGACATATCTCAATGTCGCAATGGGAGAATGCGGCTTGATCATCTGCAGGCTTCTCGACAATGGCTTTGAATGCCATTCCACGATCACTGGTTGATCAGGGTTCTGTAACGACCCCGAACCCGCTAAGGAGAGCCGAGCTCGGAGTACGCTACTGTTTGTTTGAGTGAGCGCGGAAGGCGTGGTGTGTGAAGTCAACTGTATTTAAGAAAATCCGGACTGAACTCCCTTTCCTACTAGGATTGGAAATCCTGTATTTTACATATCCATACGATTGAGTCCTTGGGTTTCCGAAATAGTGTAAAAAGAAGTGCTTCAAATCATTGCTATTTGACTCGGACCTGTTCTAAAAAAGTCGAGGTATTTCGAATTGTTTGTTGACACGGACAAAGTCAGGGAAAACCTCTGAAATTATTTCAATATTGAACCTTGGACATATAAGAGTTCCGAATCATTGGGCACTTCGGTGCCGACCTGAATCTCAAGTGCAAGTACTAAATAAAACTTTATTGAAATAAAGGTAAAACCAGATTCATACAACTGACATAATCTTGTTCATAGCATCAGATTTTTGAGTAAGCGGAGTGGTGGTACATTTGCAAAATACAAAAATAATCCTAACACCTCAGAGTTTACAACACCGAAAGGAAAGACTACAAATCCAGGTGCCTGTGTGAAGACATGCACCACCAAGCTCTTCACTTTGGACTTCAGTAAAAGCACCTCGTCACTTCGACCTCGCCGCCCTGCTCAACCTACACATAGGGAAAACATATGCAGGGCTAAGTACTTTGAAGAACTCAATGGACACATGCCCAAAATAACTTTTAAACCAATCCATAATACGAGGATCATAGGGGTTAGTGAAAGTCCTATGTCCTAAAAATACTTTAAATGAATAACTGAACTTTAACCTTTAGTATTCCTCCATACCTACCCTGATAATAACATTATCTAGGAAGGTTGGCCGACCTTCCTAGAACCTCGATCACTTACCTCGCGGTAAAGTGAACCTGAAGTGCACTAATTCGGGCAACACATGCCCGAGCCAGATCGTATCTCATAAAATAGCATAAAGCCGACAGGTAGGCATCATACATAAAACCTTTTAAAATATGGCATGGTAACTTAAAGATTAATAGCTCGTAAAATAAACAGTCCACCTCGGCGAATATGGCATGGTAACTTAAAGATTAATAGCTCGTAAAATAAACAGTCCACCTCGGTGACTTGTCGCCGAGGGTTTTGGTTTAGAAAACCCACCTCTATTAACGCAATGTGGACTTCGGCGAGTAGCTGCTGAACTGTTCTAGGGCTCTTCCTTCGAACAACCTTTAGAAAATTTAGCATACAACCATCCATAAGTTTACTGAAATAAAAGCCAAACTCACACTTGAGTTCGGTAATTGATTCTAATAAACTCGGAATTAAGGGCGAACTGATTTTGGGTTCATCTTAGGTTCAAGAAAAGCTCTAGAAACCTATTTCTCAAGTTATCCCTTTAACTTAGTCTGAGTATCTTGAGTATACTCTGATCAAGTGCTACTAGCGAACTGTCTAGTCCAAACTAACTGTCAGTTCGCTTTACCGAACTGACCCTCTTTCAGTTGACCTCGCAGTTCGGTCTGCAAATTGTTTATACTTAATGACTGCCCTTTTAAAGCTGAATTATTTCTAAGTGTGGAAACCTTAGACACTCTTCAAGAAATGCTCATTTTAACTTAGTCATTCCCTTACTAAAGACAACAAAACAATGCATGAATGATTAATCTATGACCACTATCCGTGCTCGTTAGTACATTGAAGAGATGTATTGGAAATCCCTATTTCAACTCAAAAATAGATTAATTCCCACTAAAACGGTTTAGCTCAACAGACTCGGAAAATCTGAAATCTTAGAGTTTGACAGTGAGTTTGATTAAGCTGGAACTATGACGTGTTATACAACTCAAGCATAGACAAAATACCAACAATGTTAATGTGAACAGTGGGGGAATTTACCTCTATGATCTGAAACTCGAATGTGACTCTAAGCTTGGATCGTCCCTCTCGGTTTCTCTTGCTCTATCGCTCGTGTTTCTCTCAAAATGAAAGTGCGAAAATTATGATGGCAAAAGTTTTTGAATGTTGAAGTGTTATGGGTATTTATAGGGGGTGTGGTGACTCTTGAGTCTCTTAGTCAGATCAAATGATTGGTTCTGCTACATTTTTATTGGTGGTGGCAGTTTCTAGGAAAGGCATGCACGAGAGTGGTCAGTTTTGGGCGGTGGCTCCTGCAGCCGAGGGAATGGGTATTGGGCTATCACAAGGTGGTCCTTCATTGGCTGACTCTTAATTTTCTTATTCTTAAGCTTGAGTGCCATGCGTTAATGCCGATTGGGCACCACTGCTCGGTATACTACTTCACTGAGGGTTAGGCTTCGGCACTTCTGAACACTGGGTTTAGGCTTTGACACTGCCGAACACTGGGGTTAGGCTTCCTATCCGGCACCACCTTAGGGGTACGGACTTAGCTCGCTCTTCGCATCGCTCCGCGCGATGCGAACTCAACTTAAAATGAAGTTATGGCAGACTCAAGGGTTACGGACAAGACGAACTCTCCTCCATTCGGTACCGGATTGAGGGTGCGAATTTAACTCTGAGTACCACTCCATGCTGTAACGACCCTCAGCCCGCTAAAGGGAGCCAAGCTCGGAATACACTACAATTTGGTTGAGTGAGCGTGGGAAGCGTGGTGTGAGATAGTGAACTGTGTTTAAGGGTAATGTAAAGGAAAAACCGAACTGCTAAGGAGACTTCGGCACCGAGCTGCCTTGTGGACTTCGGTACCGAAGTGGGTCTCAAGAGTAAGTGCTACATAAAACTTTAATAAATTAAGGTAAAACCAAATTCATACAAATAAATTAGACTTGTTCGTGACATCAGAGTTGGATAAGTTGAGTGGTGGAATATTTTCAAAATACAAAATAGACTTAATATTCCAAAGTTTACAAGACCGAACAGACTACTACAAATCCAGGTGCATGTGTGAGGACATACACCACCAAGCTCTTCACTACTTCAACAAAAGCACTCTGTCACTTCAACCTTGCCGCCCTGCTCAACCTGCACACATGGAAAACGTATGAAGGGTCGAGTACTTTGAAGCACTCAGTGGACACTTGCCCAAAATATCTCTTAAACCAAGCCATAATACGAGGATCATAGGGTTAAGTGAAAAACCTATGTCCTTAAAAATACTTTTAAGTAAATAATTGAACTTTAACCTTTAGTACAGGAAGGTATCATACATAAAATCATTAAATATGGCATGGTAACTTTAGAATAATAGCTCGTAATAAACAGTTCACCTCGGTGACTTGTCGCCGAGGGTTTTAGTTTTGAAAGCCCACCTCTTTATTGCTTTCTGGACTTCGGCGAGTAGTGCCAAGCTGTTAGGGCTCTTACTTCGAACAACCTTAAGAAAATAACCATGCATAAGCTCAACTGATATGAATGTCGAACTCACACTTGAGCTCGGTAACTGACTCTAATATATTGGTTAAGAGCAAAATGATTTTTAGGTCTATTTTAGGTTCAAGAAAAGCTCTAGCAACCTACTCCTCAAGTTATCCTGTCGGAACTGCTGAGCTTGAGGTGGGAGAGGAGCAAGGGGTCCGGGCTGGCCCTGGATCGTGCGGAGCTGCTGGGGAGGAGGGGGCTGAATAGTCCTCAAATTCGGCACAGGGCGAGGCTGACGAACTGGGCAGTGACTGGCGAAGTGCCCGGGCTTTCCACAAGAGTAGCACACGTTACTGCCCGCTAGGCACCCTCCCTCATGAGGTGGTCTACACCTTGGGCACGGGGCCGAAGTCCGAGGTGGTTGGTTCGGTGGGGACGGATTGCTCGGCCTTGGTAGAACTGGTGGACGCTGCTGGCCTTGCTACGGCCACTTTCTGAATTGACTTCCACTTTCCACCCATTTCCTCTTCTCTCGCTGCACCGGCACGGGAGCTGAAGTGACCACTGGCTGCTCGGCGGGCATCGCGGCTTCCACATCGAGAGCTCGGCTCAGGGATACGGTATAAATTAGCCCTCCATGACTAGTCAAGGGCATCCTGATTTCTGGCCGCAGTCCGACACAGAACTTCTCTGCCATTTTCTCATCAGTATCAACCTGATTCGGCGCGAACCTTGAGAGCTCGCAGAACTTCCTGTCATACTCAGTCACAGACATCCCTCCTTGCTTGAGGTTAAAGAAATCAGCCTCTTTCTGTTTTCTGTAGCTCTTCGGCACGTACTTGTCGTACACACCCTCTTTAAACTATTCCCACGTATAATTTGCCCATTGCTCGGGGGTCAACACCTTTCTCCGGGAGTCCCACCAAAAGTCGGCGGAGCCGGTCATCTAGAATGCCACACATGCCAACCTCTCTTGATTGTTGCACCTCAAGAAATCAAAGATCCGCTCAAGAACTCAGATCCACAGCTCAGCATTGGCAGGATCTCCCATCTCGTCAAAGGTCGGCAAGTTCTGACGGAGGAACAACTCCTCAATCCGTATGTCTGGGGAGGAGGCGGCGGATTAACTCCCTGATTCCTGGGAACTTGGCGTCTCGGCAGCATCCTATAAAGTTAAAAACATAAACTCTTGCAAAATAAACACATCGAATACGGGGACCTCGTTCAGTCTGGACAGTTATCCCATGCTCAAAAAGCGGTAAAAGACTTCATGCTCGCGCGACCACATGCTTTCAGAAAGACGAGGCGCCTTTTATCCCGTCTCTCGTATGTCTTCCTTCGAGGAAGACAATGATTCTTCTCGGCAAACCATCCCCAATTTGGGGGATAATTCGTCTCGGCAAACTGTCCCCAGTTTGGCGGACGAGAGTGAGCCGGTTCCTTCTACTTTTCCGGAGGAAGTTTCAAGTCCTCCGAAGCGCTCTATTCGCTCTCGGCGCGGTGGCCGTGGCGGACGACATGGTCGGAGTATCGAGCCTTCGGAAAGTCAAACACCTCCGCAAGACGAGCATGAGAATGACATTGACGAAACCGGTCCCCCCCGCCCCTATTCGGAGGCCGAGATAATCGGTAAATGTTGGGTCTATATTGGCGGGGATGCCGTCACCGGCACAAATCAAAGGATATCCCAACTGTGGATTTGGATAGCCTCTCGTTACAACGCCATGAGGCCACGAGGAACGTCTTACCGTAGTTTGGAGAGGCTACGCAACCATTGGAAGCAGGCAATGACAAATATAAAGCTGTTCGAGGGTTGCTATATCAGCTGTCAACGTGACATTGGAAGCGGGGAGAACGGCGACCAAATCACCAATAGGGCGCTAATGAACTTTGCGGCGACGCACCGCAAGATGTTCAAACATATTGACACTTGGGAGGCCATTCGAGACATGCAGAAATTCAAGTCGGCGATGAAAAACGGTGATGCCATCAAGATGTGCAAGCAATCCTACCAAGGCTCGTACTCCAACACGGGGAGTGACCAAGAGGAAGACGAGGAGGCATCGAGATCGGCAATGGCCCCCTATAATACTCGACCGGAGGGGGTCAAAGCCGCGAAGGCAATGGCAAAGAGGAAGGGGAAATCAAGATTCTCCAATACCTCCTCCGAAGCTGGAACAGAGTTCTCTATCCCGCAACCCTCTCCAATTGAACTCGCAGCCTTAACAAATGGAGTGGCCTTCTCCTCTTTGTATGAAGCCTACACCAAGCCGATGTACGGCATGGACCCAGAGACCCTCCACAAGCACAAAATAATGTGCGATTTTATCGAGAAGAAGCTTGGCCTGCCGTCCCGCAACCCTCCCCCTTCTGAAGATTAAATTTTTTTTTTATGTATTTTTTTTCGTTTTTTAATATTAATGTTTTTTTTTGTTTTTTTTTATTAATTTACTTTTTTTTGTTTTTTTTATTATTAATGTATTTTTTGATTTGTATTGTTAATTTTCCTAATGTTTTACTACAATCAAATTTTAAAAATTATTCTATTTAAATCATTAAGCAAGTACATAAAAAATTATAAATTAAGAAATCAATTTAAAATTAATATATATAGCTCGCGACCGGTCTCCACTGCAACTAAAAAACCCCGCGACCGGTCTCTGACACTCTCCAATATAATAATAATATTTATATTAATAAAATAATTCGCGACCGGTCGCTAGCGACCGATCACTGCTAGTGTTCTTACATCCCACTCTATTAATTCATTTTTCTATAAAGAAAGTTTACTTAAAATGTTAAGAAAAATATTTCACAATTAATATTATTTTTAAATTATCTACATCCGCTTATAATGATTTTTATGTTCGATATAATGTGAACAATTTAGGTAAAACGGAAAGTATACTCTAAATTCATTCAAACCTTAATTTATTTTGTTGAAGAAAAAATATCTCACCAATTGAGTTAAACTTCCTTATAAATTAGAATACACGTTTGATTTAGAGATGTCTGTCTAATTTTATAAGAAACTTTAAGTTATCGTTCCATGATGGGATACGGCCCAAGCACCCCAAGCCCAATGGGAAAAGGCCCGCTTAGCCTCGGCCCATCCACGGCTTGGGAAGTTTAGGCCCAAACATTCTCTGCTTCGGCTGTATAGTTCGAGCTACCAAGCGACAAAGCCCAAGCTCCCTACGATGAAGCCCAAGATACATCCAAGGAGATCCCAGCTTCGGGATAGGAATACCCGAAGCACAACTGCCACATGGGCATCGGCTTCGGTTTAGCCGAAGCCCACCGCGTTACCAGCACTGGCTTCGGCACATCCGAAGCCCACCACTGCGTCGACCTTCAGCACATTCTGGTATCACGACGTGGGTGACGTGTCAACCCACGTTCTCCACGACACGTCACCCCCCACGATCTCCACTACCCTCAACCACTCGGGAGCAGTTAGGGTCCAAGCAGACTGGGCCAATAGGCCCAGCCCATCAATTCTCCTTGTATAAATAGCACCCTTAGGAGATAGAATTGACTTACGCTTTCTGAATTCATTGTACTCGAAAACAGCAGTAAAGAGCATTTATTTCTCTCCCGTGGACGTAGATTTACATCAGTAAATCAAACCACGTAAATCCCTATGTGTCTTTCTATTTTCTTGTTCATTTACTACTCCTCGAAAATCTGCACTCAATCATTGAACATTTCGCGGAAGTTGGTTGGTTGATAATTCTCTGGACCCCACTCTCTCAAATGATAACGTACGCTACGGTATGGTGTTAAGAAGCCTTCACTATTGACATACCCACTATCGGCTAAGTAGTAACAACCTGCAAATGATTTATCAATTCCTAAAGGTAAGCTTAACATAATTAAATAGTAGTCAATGGTTCGTATCAAGAACTATGTGGAATTAGACACAATAATGGATGATGACGGTACCTCTCGGAACCTTGAAGCCATCAGGTCTATTCGTGGAATCCTTTAGTACTCTTGAGTCTGCTGCTGACCCCTCCCAACCTGGAAGAACATAAACGAAACGAAGTTTTCGGTCACAGACCACTAGGGTGTTTGTTGAAATCTCACTTTTTCGGTTTCTAAACCTTGGCTTGTCTATACCGGGCACCTTCAGCCTGATGTAAGTGCCGTCTAATGCACCTAAACAACTCTGCATGACATATGACACGACCTCACTGGAAGAATGTCCATTATCAATGATTCATAAATATTAAAACAATAATCAGCAAACCTTAAACCACTTCCAACGAGGGTCCGTGCTATCTTCCGGAACAGGTTCTGGCTTTGGGAGTAGAATTGCATGAAGCATCATTATTGACTTAAGAACATCGTGGACATACTTCGAGACGGTTTGCCCAGAACGCCAACAATCAAATCCCATGACCCTATTTTTCTTGTGGTGAGCTAAGATACCTACGAAAGTGGCGACCTGTTCTTCTACCGACACGTACTTTCTATCTACCAACCCCCTATTTCACGTAACATCACTACTAATCGACCAAATGTGTTGCGATCCATACGTAAATTAGCAATGCAATCGGCATCGGTTACACCTACCATCCTATGCAGACGTTTTACTTGAGTTGGTATTCTATCTAATAAGGAATAATGTCTTTCGAATTCATCCCGCCCCCTTTTCTTGGAACACAAACAACATATTAGAATGACTATAGCAATTACTTCCAACACAGAATCATCGTCCATGCAATCGTTGAACAACTGAAGGACTACCGGGTCAATATCAACTTCGGACATGTCTAGGAAATCCGCAAAACAAAGTACAAACGAATTAAAAGGGCAGTCTTGAAAAAGATTAACCAACAAGCAAATATCAAATGTTGTTGCATTTTCTAAACGCGTCCATAACCAGATTTACAATAATCCCCTAGCCCAATCAATTTCCAAATTGAACATATATACACTAATCAGTTACTTAGGCCCCAATCCAGATTAATGAAAGACAAAACAAAATAACCAGCAAACAAACCGAATACAATTTGCATAGAGACAGTAGCTGGGACATTGTTCTTGGTTCGTGATAGGGTACCATTCAAAACCGAATAAAAAACCAATCAATTTCGAGCTTGTAATCATGAACTTCAGATTGGTAATCGAAATTATGTAAGACCATAAGCCCAAGTTCTATTGAAATAATGCGAGATTGCGGCAGATTAAAAATGCTAATTACGCCTAAAAAATTGTCAATTAATGTTGCCCAGGTAAGTAACAGATGGAAAATCGCACAGATCTGGGATATTACACAAGTTACATATGCGACAAAGAACGAATTCCGGAAAAACAAAATCACTATTTGAACAAGTAACAGAGGTAATCTACAAACGGAGCCCTAAATCAAAAAACGAAGAACGATTCATAAATAACCAAGGTTCATGGCGCATCGAAGTGATACATTTCTACTGCGTGAATGAAATCTTACCTGGATGGTGACAATGAGCGAATGGGTCGCGATTTTTGGTGGTATTACGACGCAGATATGCACAGGATCTCCGGCACAATTTGTGCCTTGGTGGGTTAAACCAAAATCGAGCTACCCTGGATTTTGTCGCAGCAACTGGTGAGAGGATATTCAAGGGCAATATCGACGATTTGTAATTTAAATCAAGGTTACTGTTCAGTGCTGGAGAAGAAATCAGAGGGGTAGGGAGTGATTAGAAAACATGTCGAACAAGGGGGAAATCATGCGGGCCGCAGAAATTCATTCACAGTGTAAGCAAACACATGTGTATGGTCTGATTTTGACTGAGTTCAAGCCCAAATCATCGGAAAACATGGTAAGCAAACAAGCCCTCATAGTAGTATTCGGTATTATCAAATAAATGTATCGTTTAAATTGTCCATTTTTTCGTATTCAAACGTTAAAATAATAAAAAAAAATTATCTCACATTAATCCATACTACTATACAATAATTATTCACCCCTATAAAAAGAAAGTTACACATATGCGAAATATCCAAAATACCCCTGTTTTTTTTACCAAAAATAGAAAGTACTGCATAATACAGATTCGGGTTCGATTCCTGATTGATGCATTTTTTTTTAATTCTACTTCTGAATTCACTGTCAGTTTCAAGCCCAATAACTATTACTTAAATTAACATCTAATTTTTATTTTTGATTTGCTTAATAAATTCATTCACATTGTAACACAAACACATTTTTTATTTAATTCTTTCCAACACAACGCGCGGGCAACACGTTAGTATTATTTTAAAAATTTCTATGTCAATACAACGCGAATGCAACACGCTATTATTATTTTAAAAATTTCTATCTCCCTGAGATAGTTATAGGTCAGTCCAATCTTAAAAACAAAAGGGCCGCGTTATTTTAATCTTGAGTTCGATTCCTACCGCCAGCATGTTAGTGTGTGGTTAATAGTAATATTATTATTTGGGTTTCGGCCATTTAAAAAAAAAAAAAACAATTTAAAAAAAAAATGCTAATGCACATAGAATAAAACCTTCATTTTCAATTCTTCCGTTTTTTTTTTTCCGAATTTCTTCTGTGTTTTTTTTTTTTCCAACCCTACTACCATGTCAATCTCTGCAGATTTGTATCCTACGGAAGAGGATTATCTGTATGAGGAAGAGGTGCTTCGAAACCCTAATAATCTGAAACTGTGGTGGCGGTACCTAATTGCGCGCAGCGAGGCTCCATTCAAGAAGCGCTCCATCATCTACGAGCGAGCTCTCAAGGCCTTGCCGGGTAGCTACAAGCTATGGCACGCCTATCTCCGCGAGCGCCTCGAGATTGTGAGGAATTTGCCGATTACTCACCATCTGTACCAGGCGCTGAACAACACCTTCGAGCGAGCCCTAGCGATGATGCACAAAATGCCGCGCATCTGGATCATGTATTTGCAGTCCCTGACGCATCAGAAGCTGATTACCTGGACGCGGCGCGCTTTCGACCGCGCATTGTGCGCTCTGCCGGTTACCCAGCACGACCGGATTTGGGACTGCTACCTGGTCTTCGTGTCGCAGAAGGGCGTGCCGATAGAGACCTCGTTGAGGGTTTATAGGAGATACTTGAAGTATGATCCGAGCCATATTGAGGATTTTATTGAGTTCTTAGTTAATTCGGAGCTGTGGCAGGAGGCTGCGGAGAGGTTGGCTGGGGTTTTGAATGACGACCGTTTTTACTCTATAAAGGGGAAGACGAAGCATAGACTGTGGTTAGAATTGTGTGATTTGCTGACTCAGCACGCTAGTGAGATATCGGGATTGAATGTTGATGCGATTATTAGAGGAGGAATTAGGAAGTTTACCGATGAGGTGGGCAGACTTTGGACATCTTTGGCAGATTATTACATTAGGAGGGGACTTCTTGAGAAGGCTAGAGATGTTTTTGAGGAAGGGATGACGACAGTAATTACAGTGAGGGATTTCAGTGTTATATTTGATGCATATTCACAGTTTGAGGACAGTATGTTGTCGATTAAGTTGGAAACAATGGATGATAGTGATGATGATGGGAAAGAGGCAGACGGGGAGGATGAGGAGGAAGATGTTAGAATGGATATAAAGAAACTAAGGAAGAGTTTGGAGCGGTTTTGGTTTATGGATGACAAGGATGTGGATTTGCGATTGGCGAGGTTCGAACATCTGATGGACAGGAGGCCAGAGTTAGCTAACAGTGTGCTTTTGAGGCAGAACCCTCACAATGTGGAGCAGTGGCATCGTCGAGTTAAGCTTTTTGAAGGGAATCCTACAAAGCAAATTTTGACTTACACAGAAGCTGTGAGAACGGTGGATCCCATGAAGGCTGTGGGGAAACCGCATACTCTGTGGGTTGCATTTGCTAAATTGTACGAGAGCCACAGAGACGTTTCAAATGCCCGAGTGATTCTCGATAAGGCTGTGCAGGTGAATTACAAGGCTGTTGATCATCTTGCCAGCGTTTGGTGTGAATGGGCAGAGATGGAACTCAGGCACAAAAATTTAAAAGGTGCCCTGGAGCTGATGCGACGAGCTACTGCAGAGCCATCTGCTGAGGTCAAGAGGAGAGGTATAATGTTCATTTTATTCCTTTTTTGCTCCTTTATTATGATGCTTGGTGATTTATATCTCATGAAGTTAGAAAGTAGGTGAGTTGTTTTAGCGAGTCTCTTGGATAACTACTTCTCTATGGCGTCTATTCAAAGTTTATGTGTTATGTGATTTGGTGAGTCTAATGTTGGTAAGAATAAGATAAGTTGCAATCTGCCAAAACTAGTCATGGTTTAGGATAATTAAGTAGCTATAGTTAGTTATTGTGCGTGCAGAGTGGGACATTCATAATATCCATATTTGCAATCTTCATGTGCTTAACTTGTTATTCTGTCACTTGTGGATGTGAAATAATTGATGTTGCTGCAAGAATCTTCATATGGTGTTTATTGACCTTGAAAAGGCTTATGATAGGGTGCCTAGGAGAGTGTTGTGGTGGGTGCT
>JAOWBJ010137438.1:0-12326 GCA_028566335.1 Monarda citriodora | reverse complement strand
ATTCACTTCTCTTCTGTAAACAGGTGAAGTTGTTTTCCTCAGCAAAACCTCCTTCAGAAGTTGGAATGGGCCGTCAGCACCGTCTCCAGGCGAAGGTGTCGTGGCCGGTCGAGCCTGATATGCCACCGGGCTTTGAAAAGCCTGCGTTGCCTCGAATACCCTTGTCGAGATGGAGATGCCCTGCTAGAGTGAGTCAATGTTCAGTTCTTGTCATTGTATAATACTACTACTTATTTCCATTACTTGTCAACATGTAATTCCATATGCAAATTTCATAATTTATTTCTTAGGAAGGTTTACTAAGAAGCATGGCCACCTTAATAGGGTAATGGATAAACTATTGCTCAAACAAACAAGTAATGTAATCAATTAATCGTTTCCCTTTCCTTACCCCGGAAAATGTGAACCAAACAAGGCATTAGTATCATCTCCATATGTGGTTTCTTCTCTAGTTCCATGGTACTCTGGTTTGTGGAGAACCATGGAGATGTGTAATCCTGGAAAATATCTGCTTAGAATAGGAAAAATAAGACAAACTATAAGACAAACTGTATGTCTAATGCACAAGCATGTAACTGATTCCATCTTCTGCTGTTTTTGCAGATTGAAGTAAACAGCGAATGGCTAGTGGCTGCTGGCAACGACAGCAAAGAAAGAGAGGTTCAGGTGCAACGTGAGAGGAGAGTACCCGAAACAGTATATCCTCAGCCATCAGCTATTCCTCCAAAGTAAGATGCTTGACCCTCTTTATATGTTTTTTAGTTACTGGCTAGGATGCAACATACCAACCTTGGACGAATCGTTTGAATTTACCGTGTTTCTTATCCTTGTGCAGCCCTCGTTTGCCAGTGAACGCACAAGAACCGATTGGTGATGATAGCAACATTCCTCTGATTCCTATCATACCAATTGAAGAGTCCAATCCATCGTATGCCAACCCGGTATCCATCCCACAGCCTCAGAATCAAGCTGTTTCGTCTCAATCTGATGGTCACAACATCGTAGAACCTGCTAAAGCTACCTTGGCATCAGTTCTTTCAAAAGATCAAAGGAACCTGATCGACCCCGACTTGCTCATGCGAATCCTCACCACCAGCCCAAAACTGCTTCGGCAACTACTCATCACTACAAAGCAAAAGCCATCCACACAGAATGTTCCAAATTCGAAGCTACAGCCCATGATCTCTTCGGACTCAGCCAGTATTCCTATCATCAACGGAAGAGCATCGCTCTCTGCTCCAATCACGAAGACACAACTCAATGCACCGCCTACGGCTACAGCTGCAGCACCTTTCCATCAACCTCAACCTGGAACGGGGTTTGCTTCTACTTCGGCTTCGGGTCCCCATCCATCGCCTCATGTAGTGAAGGATGTCAACTATTTCAAGAGCCTCATTCAGCAGTATGGAGATGGAGGTGTTCTGCCACAATCTTGCAGTCAATCGAACCGGTTGATGGGAGGGGCGACGCAAGAATTTAGAAAACCGATAGATTCGATGAGACCAAGAATTATGAAACCTTGCATTTACTTCAATAGTAACAGAGGGTGCAAGAATGGGGCGAATTGTGCCTATCAGCATGACATTTTCTCTTCCCAGAAAAGGGTTGCTTGTGCTACTGAGGTTCTTGCTGCAAAAAGAATCAAATTGAGTAGATAGTAATACATCAGGACAGGACCTTTTCTTGTATTCATTACATTTTATGATATATTATATTGAAGGGGTTTTTTTTCACAATACTTTGTGTTATATAAGATTTATGCCTTTTTTTGTGATTAATAATCTAAAAGTTTAGATTTATAAAGTTAATATGGTAGCCATTTTTTTCAAAACTTAATTAATATGGCAATTTTAAGGCAAAGACATTCAATTAAAAAAGTGTTTTGCATGCATGTCATGAAAAGATTTTGATACACCCGCTTGGCAGGTCTATTCGAGAGGTCAGCGTAGGCATTGGATGACAACGGATCGTGCCGAGGGTGCGCGCGCAGGCGGGGCAGACGGGACGAGCGCAGGCAGCGCGGATGTGGCGCCAGCAGGCGCAGAGGTGGCACCAGCGGGCGCTGGCATGGCCACTGACGGGCAAGAGGAAATGGGTCGTGCTGATGTGGAAGGACTTGGGCCTCAAGAAAGTGGCTGAGGCGAGAATCAGTGCAGGAAGGAAACAATATTTGTTTCCTTAGTTATTATTTCCTTATTGAATTTTTCCATAGTTTGTAGTAGGGTTTTGATTTATATGGTTGTAATAGGTTTTGCAAAACTCATCCTGGTGATCATCTTGTTTCTGGACGCCGTTGGTGCGTAGGTCCCCTTCGTGGGAATTTCTTTTCGTAATTCAATTCAGTTGCTTTGTTTTATCATTCAGTAATTTAATCGAACATCTTGCGTGCTATTGTTTGTGCTTGCTACTGTATTTTGCCAAACAGATTGTGTGCGAGTTAGTGCTGCGTCTTTACTCTACCAATTTGGTGCGGTGAACCAATGGCCAAAGGTGCGAACAACAAGGACAAGGACTCGGAGTCGACTGACTCCCGTCTCGACGCGGTCGAGAAGACGCAGGAAGAGTTTTCACACTCCCTCTCCACCTTCATGGAGGAAATGCGCGCCGCTGTGGCCGCACTCACGGCCTCGATCCTCACCCGAACAGGAGAGACTTCTCAGGGGTCGGACACGACACCACCGCCACCTCCACCTCCGACCGCCCCACTGCTTATGCCCACCTTCGACGGCACGGACGCTTTATCCTGGCTCGCGCGTGCCGAGCAGTTCTTCCTAGTGTCATCCACTGAGCTCCCGGCGCGCCTTCCACTAGCCATGGCCGCTCTGGCTGGACCAGCCCTCCCTTGGTTCAGGTGCTCAAGCGTTACTACCCCTCGCTGACTTGGGATCAGTTTACTACGGAGTTGATGAAGCGATTTGGCGACAATGCCGCGTTGAATGGCTACGAGGCCTTAGCTGCGATTCGTCACGACGGGTCTTTACGTGACTATATCGAGGCCTTCGAGTCGCGTTTGGCTCAGTTACCGGATTTGGTCGACACGCAATACTTGGGTATCTTTTTGGCTAACCTCCGTCCAGACATTCGCCTCCATCTCAAGGCAGCCACCATCTCTTGCTATTCGGATGCTGTCCATCAGGCCCTGCGATTCGATGGTCTGCATGCGGTTAAGCATTCTGGCCCCCCTTCGACCACACCACCACCAGGGGCCGCGTCACCTTTCCGTCCGAGCCCGCGTGTCTCTACCCCACTGCCGCCTTCTACTGGGCCTACGACGCAGCTGCGTACTTCGCGCCGTTTCCGCAATATATCCTCGGAAGATCTGAAGCGCCATATGGCGAATGGCACATGCGTGCGTTGCGGACTGAAGTACACTCCCACTCACCGCTGCCCTCCCAATACCCTCAATGTCATGGTCACGGATGACGACGAAGTGGGAGATTCGCATTCGGAGGAGGAGCCTCCGGAGGATCCAGAACCCGAGGCGGAGCTTAAGGTGTCGGAACTTTCTTGCCATGGCGTCGACTCGTATCACACATTCAAGGTCTTTGGCCTCGTCCGTTCTCGCCAAGTTATGATCATGGTGGATAGTGGCGCTAGCAAGAACTTCATCGACATCCAACTCGTCCGGGACTTAGCACTGCCCGTCACGCCGACACCGCCCTATTCAGTTCAGTTGGGCGACGCCTCACGCATCACCGCTGCCGGCATGTGTGCCAATCTGCCCTTCGAGATCGCCTCGGCTGCATTTCAGACCTCTTGCTACCTTTTTCCACTCCGAAACGTGGATATTATTTTGGGAGTTCCTTGGCTCGCTTCTCTCGGCGAGGTTATTTGTAATTGGCGTCGCATGACAATGTCTTTCGATTACAGGTCATACAGAGTTCTGATCCGCGGTGACGCTGGCATCACTCGCCGAGTTTGCTCCCCTCGCGAACTGGGTTCCCTCGACGATGGCGACTGCGGCTGGGTGCTTCGTGCTTTGGACGCCTCCTCGTCACTACCCGACTCGGCTGTGGCAGAACATCTTTCCGCACCGGATAAGGACACCTTGCTGTCCCTTTTGGCCGACTTCCCTGCGGTCATCCAGCCACCGCACGGCCTGCCTCCCAAGCGTCGTACAGACCACCGCATTCCGCTGCAGCCGGGTTCCTCGCCGGTCTCCGTTCGACCGTACCGCTACAACCACATCCAAAAAGACGAGATGGAGAAATTGGTGGCTGAAATGCTTGCGTCGGGGTTGATTCAGCCGAGCACAAGCCCTTTTTCCAGTCCGGTGCTGCTAGTCCGTAAGAAAGATGGATCATGGCGCTTTTGTGTGGACTATCGGGAGCTTAATAAGCGCACCATTCCGGACAAATACCCTATTCCGGTCATTCAAGAGTTGCTCGACGAGTTGCATGGCGCGCGTTTCTTTAGCAAACTCGACTTGCGCGCCGGTTACCATCAGATCCGCGTCGAGTCCTCCGATGTCCACAAGACCGCGTTTCGTACTCACTCCGGGCACTACGAGTTTTTGGTAATGCCTTTCGGCTTGACCAACGCGCCGGCGACTTTCCAAAGTCTCATGAACGATATCTTTCGGCCTTTCTTACGTCGTTTTGTCTTGGTGTTTTTTGACGACATTCTTGTCTACAGCAGCTCGTGGCGCGATCATCTCACTCACCTCCGACGGGTTTTGCAGGCCTTACACTCGCATTCCTTGGTGATTAACCCGAAGAAGTGTCTTTTCGCGCGCGAGGAGGTGGAGTACTTGGGCCACATTGTGTCCTTTGAGGGTGTGCGTATGGATCCGCAAAAGATATCCGCTGTCATGCGTTGGCCAACTCCGACCTCACTCAAAGGGGTGCGAGGTTTCCTTGGTCTCACCGGGTACTACCGGCGTTTCATAAAAGATTACGGGAAGATCGCCGCGCCGCTGACTACACTACTCAAGAAGGCGGACAGCAGCTCTACCCGCGTTAGTTGGCATTGGCCCAGCACCGCCGAGGCCGCATTCCAGCAGCTCAAAGCGGCGCTCACTTCCGCTCCTCTCCTGCGCACCCCAGACTTCACCAAGCCGTTTGTGATCGAGTGCGACGCCTCCGGAGTGGGCATCGGCGCGGTTCTAATGCAAGAGAGTCGACCCGTGGCATACTTCAGCAAGTCTCTATCCGGTCGCTGGCTCTCCCGTTCGGCCTACGAGAAGGAGCTTATGGCGTTAGTTTTGTCGATCCATCATTGGCGCCCTTACCTCTTGGGTCGTCATTTCTTGGTCCACACGGATCAACGCAGTCTCCGGCAACTACTTGCTCACCCGTTGACGACCCCGGCGCAGCAGAATTGGGCGGCAAAACTCTTGGGCTACGATTTCTCGATTGTCTATAAGGAGGGCCGATTGAACAAAGCGGCGGATGCCCTCTCACGCCGTGACTCGGACGTTGTGGAGCTGAACGCCATCTCGCGACCCCAGTGGCTGGATTGGCGGACCTTACAGCGTGAGGTACGTGAGGATCAGTCCCTTGCAAAAATTGTCACTGCCTTATCCAATGGGGAATCTGCTCCCCCACACTACTCTTTGGTGCATGGAGATTTATTCTACAAAGGCAGGCTCGTACTCTCTTCCGCTTCGCCTTGGCTTCCGAAGCTCATGGCCGAGTTCCACCACTCTCCGACGGGCGGCCACGCGGGAGCTTACCGTACATATCGGCGCTTGGCTGCCAATTTTTATTGGCCAAGTATGATGAAGCATATAACTCATTTTGTTGTTGCCTGTGCTATTTGTCAGAAGTGTAAGTCCGACACTCGGACCCCAGCTGGACTCCTCTCGCCACTGCCCATTCCGACGCGAATTTGGGAGGATGTAAGCATGGATTTTATCTCCGGACTCCCTCGTTCGCAAGGGCACGATTGTACCTTCGTCGTGATCGATCGCCTCTAGAAGTATGGTCATTTCATGGGATTGCGACACCCTTTTTCCGCCAAGCAGGTCGCGGACGTCTTCACTCGCGAGGTGGTGCGTTTGCACGGTATTCCGCGTTCCATTGTGTCGGACCGCGATCCGATTTTTCTAAGCTCTTTTTGGCAAGAACTGTTTCGCGCTTCGGGGACAAAACTGCGAATGAGCTCGGCATACCATCCGGAAACGGATGGCCAAACGGAGGTTCTTAACCGTTGTATTCAACAGTACCTGCGGTGCTTCTCTTCGGACAGACCTACTCAATCGTTCTGGTGGCTCGCGTGGGCCGAATTCTGCTACAACACCAGCCACCACTCGGCTGCTGCAACGACACCATTTGAAGCAGTCTATGGCCGCCCACCTCCTACACTCCACGCCTACCTGCCCGGCGAAATCCGAGTACCGGCGGCTTCCGAGGCCCTGCGCGATCGCGATTCCCTGCTCCTTGAACTGCGTGCTCACCTTCAACGGGCCCAACATCGTATGGCGCGAGCAGCAAATAAGCATCGTCGCGATGTTCAATTCGCGGTAGGCGATTTGGTATACCTCAAGTTTCGCCCCTACCGCCAAACTACATTGTTTCGGAAGTCTAATCGGAAGCTTGCCCCACATTTCTTCGGGCCGTTTCGGGTGGAGGCTCGCCTCGGGGATTCTGCCTACCGTCTCCTGCTTCCCCCGGATTCAAAAATCCATCCCGTTTTCCACGTATCTCTCTTGAAGGCCGCGGTAGCCGAAACTACTCTTCCTCCAGAATTGCGCGTGGTCGAGCCGCCTTATCTTCCCGAGGCCGTTTGGATCGACGCGTCGTTGATGGTGTGGACCAGGTGCTCATCCAGTGGGTCGGCCTCCCTCGCGACGATGCCACTTGGCTCGACGTGGCCGACGTGCGGGGGCAGTTTCCTTCCTTCTGCCTTGCGGACAAGGCCCTTCCGGCGGGGGCGGCAATTGATACACCCGCTTGGCAGGTTTATTCGAGAGGTCGGCGTGGGCATTGGATGACAACGGATCGCGCAAATGGTGCGAGCGCAGGCGGAGCAGACGGGGCGAGCGCAGGCAGCGCATATGTGGCGCCAGCGGGCGCTGACATGGCCGCTGACGGGCAAGAAGGAATGGATCGTGATGATGTGGACGGACTTGGGCCTCAAGAAACTGGCTGACGCGGGAATCAGTGCAGGAAGGAAACAATATTTGTTTCCTTAGCTATTATTTCCTTTTATTGAATTTTCCATAGTTTGTAGTAGGGTTTTGATTTATATTGTTGCAATAGGTTTTTATGAAACTCATCCTGGTGATCATCTTGTTTTGGACGCCGTTGGTGCGTAGGTCACCGACGTGGGAATTTCATTTCTTAATCAATTCAGTTTTGCTTTTGTTTATCGTTTAGTGATTTAATCGAACATCTTGCGTGCTATTGTTTGTGCTTGCTGTGTTATTTTACCAAACAGATTGTGTGCAAGAAAGTGCTGCGTCTTTACTCTACCAATTTGGTGCGGTGAACCAATGGCTAAAGGTGCGAGCGACAAAGATAAGGAATCCAAGTCGGCTGACTCCCGACTTGACGCGGTGGAGAAGACGCAAGAAGAGTTTTCGCACTCCCTTTCAACCTTCATGGAAGAGATGCGCGCTGCTGTAGCTGCTCTCACTGCCTCCATCTTGACTCATTCTGGCGAGTCCTCCCGGGGCCCTGATTTGACTCCCCCGCCGACCCAGCCTCCGGCCGCCCTGTTGCTGATGCCTATTTTCGACGGCACGGACGCACTGTCCTGGCTCGCGCGCGTGGAGCAGTTTTTCCTCGTCTCGTCCACTGACTTCACGGCGCGCCTTCCCTCGCCATGGCCGCTCTGGCTGGACCAGCCCTCCCTTGGGTTCAGGTGCTCAAGCGTTACTACCCATCGCTGTCTTGGGATCAGTTTACTACGGAGTTGATGAAGCGGTTTGGCGAGAATGCCGCGTTGAATGGCTACGAGGCTTTAGCCGCGATTCGTCACGACGGGTCTTTGCGTGACTATATCGAGGCCTTCGAGTCGCGTTTGGCTCAGTTACCGGATCTGATCGACACGCAGTACTTGGGTATCTTCTTGGCTAACCTCCGTCCCGATATTCGCCTCCATCTCAAGGCAGCCACCATCACTTGTTATTCGGATGCCGTACCTCAAGCCCTTCGATTCGATGGTCTTCATGCGGGTAAGCAGTCTGGGCCCCCTTCGACCACACCACAACCAGGGGCCGCGCCACCTTTCCGCCCGAGCCTGCGCGTCTCTACCCCACTGTCGCCTTCTACTGGGCCCCCGACGCAACTGCGTACTTCGCGCCGTTTCCGCAACATATCCTCGGAAGATCTGAAGCGCCATATGGCGAATGGCACATGCGTGCGTTGCGGACTGAAGTACACGCCCACACACCGCTGCCCTCCCAAGACCCTCAACGTCATGGTCACGGATGATGACGAAGTGGGAGATTCGCATTCGGAGGAGGAGCCTCCGGAGGAACCAGAGCCCGAGGCGGAGCTTAAGGTTTCGGAACTTTCTTGCCATGTCGTCGACTCGTATCACACATTCAAGGTCTTTGGCCTCGTCCGTTCTCGCCAAGTTATGATCATGGTGGATAGTGGCGCTAGCAAGAACTTCATCGACATCCAACTCGTCCGGGACTTAGCACTGCCCGTCACGCCGACACCGCCCTATTCAGTTCAGTTGGGCGACGCCTCACGCATCACCGCTGCCGGCATGTGTGCCAATCTGCCCTTCGAGATCGCCTCGGCTGCATTTCAGACCTCTTGCTACCTTTTTCCACTCCGAAACGTGGATATTATTTTGGGAGTTCCTTGGCTCGCTTCTCTCGGCGAGGTTATTTGTAATTGGCGTCGCATGACAATGTCTTTCGATTACAGGTCATACAGAGTTCTGATCCGCGGTGACGCTGGCATCACTCGCCGAGTTTGCTCCCCTCGCGAACTGGGTTCCCTCGACGATGGCGACTGCGGCTGGGTGCTTCGTGCTTTGGACGCCTCCTCGTCACTACCCGACTCGGCTGTGGCAGAACATCTTTCCGCACCGGATAAGGACACCTTGCTGTCCCTTTTGGCCGACTTCCCTGCGGTCATCCAGCCACCGCACGGCCTGCCTCCCAAGCGTCGTACAGACCACCGCATTCCGCTGCAGCCGGGTTCCTCGCCGGTCTCCGTTCGACCGTACCGCTACAACCACATCCAAAAAGACGAGATGGAGAAATTGGTGGCTGAAATGCTTGCGTCGGGGTTGATTCAGCCGAGCACAAGCCCTTTTTCCAGTCCGGTGCTGCTAGTCCGTAAGAAAGATGGATCATGGCGCTTTTGTGTGGACTATCGGGAGCTTAATAAGCGCACCATTCCGGACAAATACCCTATTCCGGTCATTCAAGAGTTGCTCGACGAGTTGCATGGCGCGCGTTTCTTTAGCAAACTCGACTTGCGCGCCGGTTACCATCAGATCCGCGTCGAGTCCTCCGATGTCCACAAGACCGCGTTTCGTACTCACTCCGGGCACTACGAGTTTTTGGTAATGCCTTTCGGCTTGACCAACGCGCCGGCGACTTTCCAAAGTCTCATGAACGATATCTTTCGGCCTTTCTTACGTCGTTTTGTCTTGGTGTTTTTTGACGACATTCTTGTCTACAGCAGCTCGTGGCGCGATCATCTCACTCACCTCCGACGGGTTTTGCAGGCCTTACACTCGCATTCCTTGGTGATTAACCCGAAGAAGTGTCTTTTCGCGCGCGAGGAGGTGGAGTACTTGGGCCACATTGTGTCCTTTGAGGGTGTGCGTATGGATCCGCAAAAGATATCCGCTGTCATGCGTTGGCCAACTCCGACCTCACTCAAAGGGGTGCGAGGTTTCCTTGGTCTCACCGGGTACTACCGGCGTTTCATAAAAGATTACGGGAAGATCGCCGCGCCGCTGACTACACTACTCAAGAAGGCGGACAGCAGCTCTACCCGCGTTAGTTGGCATTGGCCCAGCACCGCCGAGGCCGCATTCCAGCAGCTCAAAGCGGCGCTCACTTCCGCTCCTCTCCTGCGCACCCCAGACTTCACCAAGCCGTTTGTGATCGAGTGCGACGCCTCCGGAGTGGGCATCGGCGCGGTTCTAATGCAAGAGAGTCGACCCGTGGCATACTTCAGCAAGTCTCTATCCGGTCGCTGGCTCTCCCGTTCGGCCTACGAGAAGGAGCTTATGGCGTTAGTTTTGTCGATCCATCATTGGCGCCCTTACCTCTTGGGTCGTCATTTCTTGGTCCACACGGATCAACGCAGTCTCCGGCAACTACTTGCTCACCCGTTGACGACCCCGGCGCAGCAGAATTGGGCGGCGAAACTCTTGGGCTACGATTTTTCGATTGTCTATAAGGAGGGCCGATTGAACAAAGCGGCGGATGCCCTCTCGCGCCGTGACTCGGACGTTGTGGAGCTGAACGCCATCTCGCGGCCCCAGTGGCTGGATTGGCGGACCTTACAGCGCGAGGTACGTGAGGATCAGTCCCTTGCCAAAATTGTCACTGCCTTGTCCAATGGGGAATCTGCTCCCCCACACTACACTTTAGTGCATGGAGATTTATTCTATAAAGGCAGACTCGTACTCTCTTCCGCTTCGCCTTGGCTTCCGACGCTCATGGCCGAGTTCCACCACTCTCCGACGGGCGGCCACGCGGGAGCTTACCGTACATATCGGCGCTTGGCTGCAAACTTTTATTGGCCAGGTATGATGAAACATGTAACTCACTTTGTTGCTGCCTGTGCTATTTGTCAGAAGTGTAAGTCCGACACTCGGACCCCCGCTGGACTCCTCTCGCCACTGCCCATTCCGACACGGATTTGGGAGGATGTAAGCATGGATTTTATCTCCGGCCTCCCTCGTTCGCAAGGGCACGATTGTATCTTTGTCGTGATCGATCGCCTCTCGAAGTATGGTCATTTCATGGGTCTGCGGCACCCTTTTTCCGCCAAGCAGGTCGCGGACGTCTTCACTCGCGAGGTGGTGCGCTTGCACGGTATTCCGCGTTCCATTGTGTCGGACCGCGATCCGATCTTTCTAAGCTCTTTTTGGCAGGAACTATTTCGCGCTTCGGGGACAAAACTGCGCATGAGCTCGGCATACCATCCGGAAACGGATGGCCAAACGGAAGTTCTTAACCGCTGTATTCAACAGTACC
The DNA here is from genome assembly GCA_028566335.1 of Monarda citriodora. NCBI lineage: Eukaryota > Viridiplantae > Streptophyta > Magnoliopsida > Lamiales > Lamiaceae > Monarda > Monarda citriodora. The sequence goes on along the minus strand of JAOWBJ010137438.1, from coordinate 1,204 downwards.
TGCGGTGCTTCTCTTCGGACAGACCCACTCAATGGTTCCGGTGGCTCGCGTGGGCCGAATTCTGCTACAACACCAGCCACCACTCGGCTGCTGCAACGACACCATTTGAAGCTGTCTATGGCCGCCCACCTCCTACACTCCACGCCTACCTGCCCGGCGAGATCCGAGTACCAGCGGCTGCCGAAGCCCTGCGCGATCGCGACTCCCTGCTCCTGGAACTGCGTGCTCACCTTCAACGGGCCCAACACCGCATGGTGCGAGCAGCGAATAAGCATCGTCGCGATGTTCAATTCGCGGTAGGTGATTTGGTCTACCTCAAGTTTCGCCCCTACCGCCAAACTACATTGTTTCGGAAGTCTAATCGGAAGCTCGCCCCTCGTTTCTTCGGACCATTTCGGGTGGAGGCTCGCCTAGGGGATTCTGCCTATCGTCTTCTGCTTCCCCCGGATTCCAAAATCCATCCCGTGTTCCACGTTTCTCTCTTGAAAGCGGCGATTGGATCAGCGGTAGCCGAAACTACTCTTCCCCCGGAGCTGCGCGTGGTCGACCCGCCTTATCTTCCCGAGGCCGTTTTGGACCGTCGCGTCGTTAATGGTGTAGACCAGGTGCTCATTCAGTGGGTTGGCCTCCCCCGCGACGACGCAACTTGGCTCGACGTGGCCGACGTGCGGGGACAGTTCCCTTCCTTCCGCCTTGCGGACAAGGCTCTTTCGGCGGGGGCGGCAATTGATACACCCGCTTGGCAGGTCTATTCGAGAGGTCAGCGTGGGCATTGGATGACAACGGATCGTGCCGAGGGTGCGCGCGCAGGCGGGGCAGACGGGACGAGCGCAGGCAGCGCGGATGTGGCGCCAGCAGGCGCAGAGGTGGCACCAGCGGGCGCTGGCATGGCCACTGACGGGCAAGAGGAAATGGGTCGTGCTGATGTGGAAGGACTTGGGCCTCAAGAAAGTGGCTGAGGCGAGAATCAGTGCAGGAAGGAAACAATATTTGTTTCCTTAGTTATTATTTCCTTATTGAATTTTTCCATAGTTTGTAGTAGGGTTTTGATTTATATGGTTGTAATAGGTTTTGCAAAACTCATCCTGGTGATCATCTTGTTTCTGGACGCCGTTGGTGCGTAGGTCCCCTTCGTGGGAATTTCTTTTCGTAATTCAATTCAGTTGCTTTGTTTTATCATTCAGTAATTTAATCGAACATCTTG
>JAOWBJ010137339.1:0-12694 GCA_028566335.1 Monarda citriodora | reverse complement strand
TCTTCTTCTTCTTCTTCTTCTTCTTCTTCTTCTTCTTCTTCTTCTTCTTCTTCTTCTTCTTCTTCTTCTTCCTCTTCACTAGCCACAAAAGTAGACATAGGCTCAAACTTAGAGCAATTTGAAGCCTCCTCTGCCTTCGCTCAAGAGGCTCATATAGCATTCCCATAGCCGATTATTGTATTTGTCGTGAATGTGAAGGGGCCTTTCCGCTGGACATCCTTCTTCGCTTCAATCCATTGGCCAATCAAGAATTTGGCCCAATTATACTCCTTCCCTTGAAGCTCATCCATTAGAGCGCACATCACTCTAAGCTTCATCTTCGATACCGTTGTATGACTTCCTACATGGCTGAAAATAATTTTTGTAGCGGTATCACACAACTTCTTGAAAATCGGCTTAAGGCACTTAGTGTGAGTTTTACTCGTCACATAATCTTCATTGGTATCCGAAGAAAATCGTCTCAACATTACGGTTGGATTGTTGCTTCCTATGCTCTCGACATCCAACCTTGTCGAGCGAAGACCAAGTGCATCCATAACTTCCGATAACCTTAGGGGAACAAAGGTTCTAAGGTTAGGATTTTCAGGGTTTCGGCAAATGGAGAATGCGGTGGTTTGATTTTGCTCGTGTAGGTTTCCGAAGAATTTGACGATTGGGACGGGGTAGATGTGGTGAGGGGAACTGGAGAGGAAGGTATCTAGTTTAGATAAGTGAATGGTTTTGCCTATAACACCATTGATGGTGTTAAAGGAATCCATGTTGATGTGAGGTTCGACTAGTATATGATTTTGGATTTCGGGTATTTCGGCTTTGATAAGATAAAAAACAACAACGGGTTTGTTTTTTGGGGGCCATGGTGATGTTTGAGAGAATCAGGGCTGGATTTGGGTAAGGTTTGAAAGTCTGTGAAAATGGCGATTGGATTTCTCTAAGGATTGCGAGACTTATGGAAGAAGATGATGGAATATGAATGATTTGAAATTGCATGGAATGTTTTATATAAGGTGAGGGTTTTTAATCGGAGCCATTGGATCTAAAAGGACTATTGACATTCTATGGAAATGATTAATTCGCATATAGGACAAGAATCCTAAGGGTTTTTTGAGTAGGTGAACGGTTTGAGCAGTTGAGATCTCCCCTAAAGATCTGACGGATAAATATTAATGGAAGGACGTGTTACTACAGTGTAAAGCACCTACTAAAAGCGCACGCTGTTAGTGCATTTAATGACTGAGATCGCTATAGAATTTCTGCTATAGATACCTCTCGAGCGAGATTTTCTCGAGTGATTTCGTACAGGCTTTCTCGAGCGAGATTTACTCGAGCGATTTCGCTAGCGACATTCTTTAGCGATTTTTTCTGAAGCGATTTTTCTTAGAAGCGATTTTAGCTAGTCTCTCGAGCGATTTTTTTTTTTGTATGATATACTCGAGCGATGTTTTTTAACAGTTAATATCTGCTTCTAATAAAAATTGCTTAACACTTTTAAGAGCGAGAATAGTAAAGCGATAACTGTAAAGCGATAATTTTTGTTCTTTGAGAACATTTAGTGGAATCGCTTTGTTTTAAGAGAATTTTTATGAGTTTTGAGAGCGACCTGCTTTTTCAGGGTCTGCAGAGTGTAGTGTCTTTCTCTCATGTAAAATCTCTAAGATTAAAAGCGTCAACACTTTACTATTTTTCAATTAATAATGTGAAATTCTCAAGAAATTTTCACAAAATTAATTTACTTCAAATGGAAATAGGGAAAGTGAACTTAGTGGTCAATCGAATATTGTAATCGATTGATACCTCTATGAAACATCTTTGAACAAGCGGTATATTGGACCCGCTAGTCAAGTTCCTCGGTTGATCGAGCGAATTCTGCCGAGCAACCTTCTTCGAGCGGCTTCTTCGAGCGATCTTCTTCCCATTTCCGCTTCTTCTTCTTCCCTTTATATCCTCAAGCTGGAATATTCCCCTTAACCGAATATCCAACAATCTTCTGGGAAATCATTCCGCTTACTCTCCTAGATCCACCTTATCCTCTTCAGGGTCTAGTAAACCCAATTCAACACAGAACATATTGAAGCGATCTTGTGCGGGTGGTTTTTTGAAGATATTTGCTCGTTGTATGTCGGTGTGAATCTTGACCACTTTGACATCCTTCTTTTCAACATGGTCTCTTATGAATTAATGTCTGATCTCAATGTGTTTGCATCTTGAGTGTAGAATAGGATTTACAGTCATCGAGATAGCAGTTGTGCTGTCACAATAGATAGGGATTTCTTTGGCCTCTATGTTGTAGTCCATGAGTTGATGCTTGAGCCAAAGAACTTGTGACCAGCAGCTTCCAGTGGCCATATTCTCCGCTTCAGTGGTCGAAGTCGCTACGCTTGTTTGCTTCTTTGAGAATCATGAAACAAGCTTATTCCGTAGGAATTGGCACGTTCCAGTTGTTGATTTTCTATTTATTTTACAAGTGTCGAAATCTGCATTGGAGAATCGGCTAAGCTCCAATCCATCTTCCCTTAAATACCAGAGACCTAGTTGATGGTTCCTTTTAGATACTTCAGAATTGTCCAAGCGGCCTCCAAATGATATTGCTTGGGATCGCTTTGGAATCTAGCACACACTCCCACTGCATAAGCGATGTCAGGTCGACTTGCAATGAGATACAATAGCGATCCAACAAGGACTCTATATTCAGTGGGATTCACCGCTTTACCATCCGGATCGGAGTGAATTTTCCAAGTTGGGCTCATAGGGACACTGACTGTCTGCTCCTTCTCTACTCTGAACCTTGCAATCATTTCTCTTGTATACTTTGCTTGATTGATGAAAATCCCTTCATCCATTTGCTTGACCTGTAGCCCTAGGAAGCATGACATTTTTCCCATCATGGACATTTCATACTTATGCGTCATGAGTGCAGTAAATTTATCTCCGAAAGCTGGGTTAGGAGATCCGAAGATAATATCATCCACATAGATTTGCACCCACAAAGTGTCATCTCCATCAGTGATTGTGAATGGTGTCATGTCCACGCTCCCCTTCTTAAATCCACTTTCAACCAAGAATGTAGAGACTGTATCATACCAAGCTCGAGGAGCTTGCTTCAGACCATAAAGTGCTTTCTTCAAACGATACACTTGGGCCCTGCTCCCGAGTTTTTAATGAGGAGAAAAGGAAAGAAAAGAAAGGACAGGGAAGGGAAGGGAAGGAAAGTGAAGGGAAGGAAGTGAATATCTCTCGTATATGCTCCCGAGTTAAGAAGGAAAAGAGAGGAAACACCATAATTTCCCTCCTCATGCTCCCGAGTTTTGAAGGAAATGAAAGGAAAAATAAGAAAATTGCACTGCTGCGCGTTTCTTTCCTCTCATTTCCTCCCGTTTCCTCTCAAAAGTGAGCGGATTGCAAACGAGGGAAATCACTAAAAAATTTCCTTCCCTTTCCTTCCCTTTCCTTCGTGAAAAAACTCGGGAGCAAGTCTCGGAAGGAAATCATTTTTTATTTCCTTTCTTTTCCTTCCCTTTCCTTCGTTTTTTAAACTCGGGAGCAAGGCCAAAGGGAATCGGATATTCTACACCTTACATTTTCTTCAACTTAATTAGATTATTATACGACCATAACTAAAATAATACATAATAAATAATAAATAAAAAACACAATTGACATAAATATATAAATAGACTACCGCACCCAATCAAATACTGCTTTTTTGAGTTATACTTTTGTAGAATCATTTATAGCGCTGGATGAGATCCCGTGTTGCAACTCGATGTGACATTTTCAATTGCACTGTAGGATTTTCGCCACGTGTTAAAAAAAATTTTAAAATCAGCATTTTTGTTTAATAAATTCATAAATTATTAGTGATTTTAGTTAAATTTTTAACACGTGGCGAGAATCCGACGGTGCAATAGGTTATATCACATTAAATTGCAATAAAGGATCTGAATCGTTATAACACCAACTATATCAATGATACGTACAGCAAATGCAGTGATAATAATATAGCAAAAATAAAATAAAATGAACACCACAATACAACAACCAATCCGTAGGAATCTTAAATATTCAATCACCTATGCTTTGGAATAAACGACTCGAAAGCACGGTTCACTTATCTTTTTCTCGACCCTTTTCTTTGTCGGGTCGGACCCTTCCATCCGTACCCGCCATCATCAAGTACTTGTCCTTCCGGGTCAAGTTGGTGCACTCAAACCCGAGCGCACCACCCAAAACCCTTTGAATATAATTCGCGACCTCGAACGCCGATCTCCCGCCCCTAACCGTGAACTCCGAAGGCAACTGGTTCAAGAACGTGACCTCATAGACGGGTCTCGGATTCATGTACACAAAATACGGGTCAAGTAACTTGAACCCGCGTGTCGTGGTCCCGTAAAACACGGTTTGCTTCACGTTAATGGCCACGGGCACGATCCGGTCGCTCAATTCGGCAAAAAGCGCGCTAAACCGCAATAGAAAGGGTTCTCTACAAGTGGTCCCCTCAGGGCAAATGACTAAATCGCCCTCCTCCAGCAAGCGCTTTATGTTCTCCGCGTCTTTCTCACGGTCTCGCGATAACGCGACCGCCTTGATCGGCGATATGAACTCCGAGAACTTACTTATGCTGTAAGTGACACAACTTATCTTACGGCCAAGCGCCACTGCAGTGACTACCGGATCTAGGATGGTCCGGTGGTTGCAAACAAAGAGGACCCCACCACCACTGCCTGGTCTAGGTGGTGGAGGTGGGATCCCTTTCACTATGAGCTTGATACCTAGAAGCTTGTAGATGTACCACACGAATTTTTCGGGGAAAGGGATGGTGAGGTAAACTCTTAGTAAAGATAAAATGAAGCCGATCGGCAACCATAAAAACGTAATGAGCGCGACGAGTGGTGTCGGCCGTCGGACTAGGCGGCCCTCGTGGAAGATGATCGGAGATAGGAGCTTGTTTCTTGATAAGGGGTCGTCCCTTGCCCTAGGCACCATGTATGCCTCCTGCAGAATCGTTGTATATATATCGAGTGATTAATAGGGTTAAGTAATAATAACAGACAATCCCTTGTTATACAGTCTTATACGTCTCATCCATTTTGTCATATTTTATTTACTATAATACATTCAAAATTTAAAAATGTAGTATATGAAGGATGGGACATACACTGTGTGATATTTACCGGCACATTTAAGTGAAAATTATCGATCGATTGAATTGAAAGTGTAATATTTAGGTATGAAATAAATGGAGGTTATATATACATATATTTTATTAGCATCATTGAAGATTCCAAATTAAATGCGTACAGCGTGGTATATATTGGTCCCATGCATGTTCGTTATGGGGTTTCAACTAGGAAGCCATATTGAATACTACCTTTTTCCCATCTAATTAATTTCATTTATCATTTTAATATGTTTTGTTTATTAATCTTATTTTCGAATATAACAAAAAATACTTAGTTACAATTAATTCTCTTTCATTACAATTAATTATAACTATATATCTCCACTTTCATTAATTTGTGTGTCAATATTAAATGAGACCGATCCAATAGGATGAAAGTAGTACTTTGATGTCTTTTATTATACACCATCCCTTTTTGGCTAAAAAGATATAAATTATAATATATTCTTTAACATTGAAATATTTTTCCTAACCACTAAACCCAACTGCCATAACTCCTAGAACATTAAATATATATATACATGATAGTAAAGCATTCAATAATACACCAATCGAACATAAGATACAGCCGAATGATATATACTATTAATTAGTAAATTATTCAATAATACACAAATCGAACATAAGATACGGTCAAATGATACTATTAAATTAGTAAATTATTCAATTGTACACAAACCGAACGTAAGATACGGTCAAATAGTACTATTAGATGTCATCACTTATTTCACACTTATGCATATAACACATTATAAATGTACATTCTACCGACATATAAAAAATTGTGCTTAGTTAAATGATTGGGTAATAGTTGAAAATTAATAATATCTTGTTTGCAATTAGATAATCTCTAATGTTTTTTTTTTTTGGTGTGATTAAAATAGTCGATCCGTCACTAAATTAAGGATGTCGTTTTAGGGTACACGTGGGATAAATTTTGCTAATTATTCTTTGACAAAGTCGTAATATTAAAAGGTGGCGTTATGTATAATTATTATATTTAGGTAACATTTTGTGATATAGGGATAAGGGATTGAACAATCACCTTGCATATGGACATGAAATCATGATCGGCCTCTCCATTTCCAAGTCCCAAATCAGGCGAATTCGATCCAAATTCTTTGACAAGAGCCATTGTCTTACGTTTTCCGACGAGAACTCCCGGTTCCTTAACGAATCCCGTGGCACGACCGGATTTAGTAACTGCCAACTCGGTGCCGACTACCTTATCCGCCCCAAAATATTTCTTACAAAAGTGTTCGACCATTATTCTCGGGCAGGACGTCACAACGTACCTCTTCCCGAACGAACTGTACACCTCCCACGTTTCTGAATTCACATCTTCCGCATAGAATTTGGGCAAGACGGACCTGGAAATGAGCTCGATGTCGCGGATTCTGAGCCCCGCAAACGAGATGAAGATGAAAATGCGGATGGAGAGGGATTCCGAGACGAAGAGTTGGGTGAGGTAGATTATTGGAAAGGATGCAAGGAGGATTAGGGCGCGGATTAGGCCCCCGGCCTCGAGGGCCATGAGCATGAAGTAAGGGAAGGCAACCCTAGACCGAACCAGAGTGCCGTCCAGGTTTGCTACCACAGTGTGATCTGATCGCCCCTTCGTTGTGCATTTTGATATCGACTCGAAATATCGGTTAGCGTCCATTTTTTTTTTTTTTGTGTGTGTGTGTGTGTGTGTGGGGTGTGCTAAGGTTGAGGAGTTTTGTATTTTTGGCTCAATGTGTGAGGTGGTTGTGTTCTAGGAAAGGGTTTATAAAGAATATGGTAACATGGGCTCATTAATATGTTGGTGGCATTAAGACTAGGAGACGTTTGTGGTTGAGAGAGGGGGAGTGAGTGAGAGTGAGAGAGAGAATCAAAATATTGTGGTAAAATTTTCCTCATTTACCCATATTAAGAATAAGTACTTCAAGTTAAAAAAAAACTCTAAAAAGGAATGTGTACTTTTAATCTACTTGTCACCTTGAGGTAGTGTAAATTGTGAAATAATTGACAAATTAGTTGAACTTTAAGCCGCGCCTACATAAATTAGACAGCCTATTTCGCAAAAGGTGTTAGCTTCTCTATCTATATTCTATATAATTGTTTTGATTACAAAAAAAAAAAATAGTATAAATATCTAAGTTAAAAATAATAATAACAATAATAATAATAATAGAGATCCATAAATAAGAGAGTTGGACAGCTCATATTGTCTCCAACTTACATTGATCAGAGTTATGAGGTTCACCAAAAAAGAATGTTAATTTCTGACACGTCTCGTAACAAATTTCACTATATACATTGCACATTACATAGAAGGAGAATTGCAGATTTGTCACTTAACTTCACATGGGTCACTCTTCATCTACCTTTGTCTCCCTATACTTTATTACATCTCCCTCTCCCTCTCCCTCTCCCTATATATATATGAATTAATAGAAAACATAAAACACATTATGGCTAACATACATCATAACTACTAATATTGCTATTTTTGTGAAATAAAATATTATATTACTGAAAGTCTCGCGGTGTGACTTTGGACTTTTTCGCAATGTGGTCAGGGCTTGAAGGATTGGACAAGCGTAATCCGTTTTCGTATCAGGCGTTGTCCGTTTTTGTGTTAGGGTTTTTTGGTGTGATGTACTTTGTACCCTACTTTTGCCTCATAATGATACTTATCTCATCTACCCGTGGTTTTTCCCATTTTGAGTTTTCACTTAACGGCTCGTTTGGTACCCGAGTTAGAGCGGGACAGGATAACCCGAAACAATTAATTTACTGTTCACCCGGGATAAGCCGGGTATCTGTAACCCAGGAGCGTGGGTTAGAGATACCTAAGAAAACAGTGTTTGTCTCGGGCCGAAATTTTTTGTTCAGGACCCGACCGGACTTTTACCCCGACAGCAAAACACGGGACAAAAGGGTGATATGTTGTTTTATCTCTATCTATCCCGCCTTGTCCCACCAACCAAACATGCCGTAAAAATTCGTGTGTTTTACGATATATGTTCTTAATATTATTTGTCAGTTCGCTCTATCATTGAAGAAAATGGAAATATTCGTAAGTGGATGAAATTGGAAAACAATAAGATTGTACACAAACGAAGCCCATTATTTCATGATGATAGATATCAAAACAAAATAGGAAAGTCTCAAAGGCAACATTAATTATAAGCAAAATCAGCCCACAAAATCATTAATAGTTCCAATTTCTAAAATAGGTCCAATATATTACTTGAACTTCATCTAAATACCCAATAAGCCCTCTTCAAATTGAAATGCGTAATAATTTCAAAACAACAACACAAAAAAATGAAATGCATCCTTTATTAAAACTAAAAATTAGAACTTTTATTAGGCTGCATTGGCCCCAAGTTGTAGATTAGAATCCTCTTACATTTTTTTATGTAATCTCAAGTTTATCATATATGTAATCTCATGTGTGATTTACTTCTCATATGGTTTGCAGGCAGGCTACTATATAGGGGTGGCGGTTTACCCAAATGGTTATACCTCTCAATGCACCTTTTTAATAATTTTTTAGAATAAAAAATTTAGACATTAATATTCATCATCACCTCTATCATTAGAGGTGGCCAAATACAGGTTCAAATACGGAACTGTACCCATACCCGGTGTGTATAATTTTACAAAACTGAACACGTATCCTACGTGTTGTATAAGCGGGTATAAGTACGATTTTAAGTATGACGAATGCGGGTACGGGTACGATTATAACCCGAGTAAGGCAGGTACGACGGGTTTTATAACTTTTTTGTCTAATATTAAAGTTACGTTTTAAATTAAATTTGATTAGTTGCAATATGAATGTTTTGCAATGCGAAATATTACAACAACTTAAACTATAACTAGACTCTTAGAATCTTAAATTATTAGACATCAAGTTTTTTGAAATTTGATCTCCAATAGTTGAGCATCGTTAAAACCTCTTCGGCGAAAATCCTATGAAAAAATGGCAAAGTAGGAAAAAGAGTGCACATCTAACTAAAACTAAAAAATATATTTTAATTGAATTTCATCTCAAAATCGTACTCGTTTTCCAAGTCGGATGCTTGACATGAATCAATCTCGTCTATTTATTGTGCTAATTAGGTTATCATCGAACACCTCATCCCAATAATCTTATTCTCGAGCTTCAGCTAAAGTATAATCTTTGAGCAAGATTTGTCGGCATCGTCACTGATCTTCTCTCATCGAGCACATTGCCTTCGCTGCTAAAAGCTTGCTCCACTGCAACTGTAAAACCTGGAACTGCTAATATCTCTCTCGCCATGATGGAGAAATATGATATTGTGATGTCCTCTTAGACCACCAATTCAACGGATCAATCGAGTCTGGTGGCGCCTCGAGCAACACTTAAAAATACTAAATCATTTGGAGACTTAGTGATTCAAAATTTTAATCTCCAAAAGTCGAGCACCATATACACCTATTTGATAAAAAAAATATAATGGAAAAATGATAACATGTCGGATTGGCTGGTACAGGAACCAGCGGTTAGCGGTTCCAACTTTTAGTACCCTCCTAACCAACGCCTTCGGTGAGTACAGTTCCATACCCGAACCGACAAATACGAATACGAATATAAACTCTCTAAATATATGCAGCACTCCTTTAATTAATACTACCTCTATCTCTTTTCATTAGTCTCACTTTCCTTTTTCATACATCTCATGTATTAGTCTCATTACTCAAAAAGGAAACAAATTACAATCACTTCCCAACATCCCATCACAATTAAGCTCAAATTACAATCACTTCTCAACCTCTAATCATAATTAAACTCAAATTACAATCACTTCTCAACATCTCATCACAATTAAACCCACAATTAACACTTAATAGGTCTCACTTCCTTGGCTATTGTGCCCAAATGAAGTGAGACTAATTAGAAGAGGTGGAGGTAGTACAATACAATTAATTGCAGAGTTGCTTTTTTTAAAAAAAAACTCGATAAATAAAATACTAAAATATGGATTATAATGTAGGAAATGTATTAAACTATAAAAAATAGTTTATTTTATTAGCACGTGTTTCTCTTTCAAAGATTCTTACATATGGAAATGCAATTGTTTGAGTGGGGGTATCAAATATCCACTAACGAAAATCTGTTTCTCATTCTTTCGCAAAATATATCTTTTTAATTGTTCATGTCTGCCATTGAATAATATTTCACCTTAAATGTTGTCATCTCATGAAATGACAACTTTAGCATAAAAAACAAAATTTCGAGTCTGATGAGAAAAAAATCCCACATTTTTGTTCACATGACACCCGTAATGCTTCCTTGCCTTTTAAAATATTCCTTCCTTTGTTAACATTATTATTTGAGCAAAAATTACTTAATGAATTCAATAAACTAGACTTGTCTGGTTGGATGGATATGTCTAGATATACTTCTAAGCTAATAACTAACACACCGTAACATAGCATGAGTTTAAAGGTTGTATATTCGAATCTTCCGTAACGCGGCTTTTAAATTTCGTATTAAATTGGTGAGTAAAAAAACCTAATATATTGGACAGCTGTCTCATATCTTAGGAAGGATAGCACGTGACATGCACGGGCCCCCCTACCTCGCATATCTGTCCCTTTTTTGCTGTCAAAGTGAATTATTCGCATAAAATCAATATTTACCCAATAATTCAAAATTATATACATGTGGTACGATGTAACGATAAAATTAATGAGTAGTGTATTATTTGATCAAGATATTATTCTTCTAATTATTACAGACTTTGGATGCATCTATACAAACTAATACTATACATTGGTTGATGTATTATTAGGCAACTTCATTGTACTCCCTTCATTATGCCCTAATATTCCGAAAAAAAATTACTTTAAAGCGACATTATAAATTTTTTATTAGATTTTGGTAGAAATGTCTGTCAAAAAAATCAAAAACAAACATGTTACATCGGTCAAAACGGAGGATAGAAGTCCGTGCTTCAAAGTGAATGGAACATAGTAGTACTACTATTATAGAAAACTTATGTTGCATTCTCAATTGTATAAACAAAGCCAAGTTAGCATCCTAAACATTAGCCTTATAGCTTAGAGCATTCATCCCTTCATAAAAAGCCAAACAAAACCAAAGTACAATGAGGATGAAAGGGGGCAAAGCCAAGTTAGCATCCACAAATGAATTAGGTTGAGCTCCAAAGTTGTAGACTTGGTTTCATTTCGAGCATGTCCAGCCCGCCCGAGTGAGCTAAAGTTCTGGTTGGCCCAAAGGTAGCCAGACCTAACCATTTCACACTATTATATATTATCTCCATCTCATTAGATTAGGCTACATTGATTTTTGACTTTTTCGGCACAAATTTCTACAGAAACAAGTTTACGATATTATTTTGAAGTATTTTTTATGAGATAATACGAGTGTCGTAGTATCCTTCATACTAGATTTTTGTAGAAATGCGTATCCAAAAATCAAAAAAACAATGTGGCTTAATCTAATGAGATGGAGATAGTATTTCCAACCCACTATGGTGATGAGCTAAAGTCCCGGTCCGGTTGACGGTAGCCGGAACCAACCATTTTCAGGTTGGGCTCCTAAGTTGTAGAGCCGGTTTCATTTCGAGCATGTCCAGCCCGCCCAAACGAGCTAAAGTCCGATTGGACCCGATGTATTCTCAGGCGGAATTGAGCCTTAGTATGTTCGATCATGATGGGATTTCGGCAATTCCCATCCTGTGCTTCTCGAAGCCCGACGAACTCTCGTTGGGCCGGGCCAGGTCGGGTCCGTCTTTTGCCACCTCACTCGAACCGCCATACGTTAAGACCTAGTACTTTGAACCCTGACAGTCTAATGGGTAGATCAAAGTCATGAATTTGCATTTGTGTGAACAAGGTTAGAATGGGCCCGGTGAATTAAAATTGGGCTTGGGCCCTTACAGGTAAGCAGAGAAGCAATAATACTCGAACAGGCCGAGACATGAGCAGTTAATCCAAATCTAAGTGGGCCCCAGAGGGCTTATCTTGTGGGCCCAAGTAATTTGCCACCATATATTTGCAGCCTGCTCTCTTTGCTTGTGGGCCCTTATCCTTTTCATTGATATTTCATGAATTTATATTCTCATTTATTTCAACAAATTCTAATTTTTTTCCATAAATTATGATGATTGACTATTTTTTCGGGAAATGACATTGTTTATCGTATTTAGCCTATCTAAACTAGTAATACTAAGTAAGGATTATCCGCCACAAAATATAGAAAATATGACACGATAGTTATATGTGAAATTATCAAATTGTCCCCAACTCTCAAAATAGAAATTGTTATAAAATTGTACTACCAATTGTCTTTTCATTTCATGATATAAGTTACCTAAACCTTAAACCCTAAATCTTTAATTGATTGCTCAGTTTTATTATTGACATTAACCATTTTAATTTGATATTGATTGTATCTGTCACAAATGCACATACACCATGCTAGTATTAAATTATGGAATAAGAGATTTCACAAATTTTCAATCTGATTTTCAT
>JAOWBJ010137234.1:0-12695 GCA_028566335.1 Monarda citriodora | reverse complement strand
CCTATGATCCTTATGTTATGGCATTGGTTAAAATATTTGGGCATGTGTCCACTGAGTGCTTCAAAGTACTCAGCCCTACATACGTTTTCCATGTGTGCAGGTTGAGCAGATCGCGTGGGGTCCAAAGTGACGGAGTGGCTTGCCGAAGTCCGAGGTCCGAAGCTAGTAGCCGAAGCTCTTGGTGGTGTTCGTCTTTATACGATCATCTGAAGCCCACAATTATCTTCAGTTTAAATCCCCTTTCTTTTGTACCGAAGCTTTAAGGATTTTTGTAATGTTATTCCGGATACTTTAAGTATTATGTTTTAATTCAGTGATGATGTACAAACTCCGTTCTTTTCCGAAGTAACTGTTTTATTTAGACTCAAAAGAGTTTACTATTTATTTATTAAGTTTCTCCTCGGCGCTTCGGTGCCGAAGCTACCCTCTCCGTACATCTCTTCTCTAAAACGTCTGCCTTGTCTTCGTCACAGTATATATGTACACTTATTATGCCAGTACTTAGTTTATTTTGGGATTTTGTAAACCCCGCTTCCCGTCCGTCACTATGTAAGTTAGCAAGCTCTGGACTCGGCTACCCCTAGCGGGTCTAGGGTCGTTACACTACAGTTATGCTGAGAAGATTCTCCCAAGATTCACTGGAGGTTTATGGAGGAACTCAGACAAAGCATCTAAAGCCAATCTACAAGAAACTGTGTGACATCGTGACTAAAGTTCTATTCAGTCACGTGGGAAGTCATACATCAGTGTCTCAATATAAAATCAGAGTTTTGTGTGCACTTATGGATGAAGTCAAGTATGGGAAGAAATATAACTGGGCTGAATATGTCATTCGCCTATGGATAGAGGCAGTCAAAGAAGTGGAGATCTAGTTTGGGCCGAACCTCTCCCTCTTCGGTCTTAAGGTACACGAGGTAAGCTGGGTTACCTTTCCTTAGCAGATTCGAAGCCTGAATTGCCGAGATTATCTCCTTGCGGCCTCCCATTATGATCCCGTGAAACTCTGTAACCTCCTGGCCGGGAAAGCGAAAGGAGACACGCCTCTCCTTACACTGAATTATCGTGAAGTTCTTTGCCAACCAGTCCATCCCAAGGATGACATCTACGTCCACTAAAGGCATAACACTGAGAGTCCGGGCGACGAGCTTAAGTGAGCCTAAAGTTATTTCGAGGTTAGAACACTGGCGACCTAGTTCAAGCCTTCCTCCTACTGGTGAAACGACACTGAGTGAAGCTCTTAAGAGTTCCGTAGGCAGGTCTAAGTTTGCTACACATGCTTCGGCAACAAAAGAGTGCGAGGCTCCGGTATCAAACAAGATTAAAACATGCACACCATTGAGAAGGCCCATACCTGCCAAATTGCCCGAGTCCGCCGTAGGTGGCTGCCTTGACGAGCTAGCCTTGGCGTCATACTGCTGACACTGGTACTGCTTGAATTGCTGGGCTTGGGGCGGAAGAGGCGCAAGAGGTCCAGGCTACCCCTGGATCGCGCGGAGCTGTTGAGGTGGAGGCTGAGCAGTCCTTGAGTTTGGTGCTGACAGAGGCTGACGAGCCGGGCAGTGGTTAGCGAAGTGTCCCGGCTTCCCGCAGGAGTAACACACATTTCTGCCCGCAATGGGATCGCCTGCATCTGGGGAAGATGCCGGAGTCCGAAACTTTTGGACTGGGGGTGCCGGAATGCTCAGCTTCGGCGGTGCGGTGGGTCGCTGTGGTCCCAACCATGGCCTTTTCTTGAATTGGCCTCCTCCTTCGGCCCATTTCCTCTTCTCCCCTTGTGCGGCTGCCGGAGCGGGGGTAACTGTTGGCTGTTCGGTAGGCATGGCGGCCTCTATATCAAGTGCTCGGCCCAGGGAATCCGTATAGCTTAGCCCTCCATGGCTAGCCAAAGGCATCCTGATTTCTGGCCGCAGCCCGGCACAGAACTTCTCGGCCATCTTCTCGTCGGTGTCGACCTGGGTTGGCGCGAACCTTGCGAGCTCGCAGAACTTGCGGTCGTACTCAGTTACTGACATTCCCTCCTGCTTGAGGGTATAGAACTCGGCTTCCTTCTGTTTTCGGAAACTCTTGGGCACGTACTTGTCGTACAGCCTGTCCTTGAATTGCTCCCAAGTGTAGTTTGCCCACTGTTCGGCGGTCATCACCTTCCTCCGGGCCTCCAACCAAAAGTCGGCGGAGCCGGTCATTTGAAACGCTACACAGGATAGCCTTTCCTGATCATTGCACCTCAAAATGTCGAAAATCCTCTCCAGTGCCCGAACCTAGAGTTCAGCACTTGCGGGTTCTCCCATTCCGTCGAAAGTCGGCGGATTCTGGCGGAGAAAAAGCTCTTCAATTCTCCTCTCGGGAGGAGGTGGTGGGGGTGGGTTAGCTCCTTGGTTCCTCGGAATTTCTCGTCTCAGCGGCATCCTATAAAGCAACACCCGTAAACTTCTTGCAGTTCACAACAAAACGAGGACCTCGGTCACTCCAACAGTTATCTCATACTCAAAAGCGGTAAAGCATGCCTGCGCGACCTCATGCGTTCAGAAAGACGAGGCGAACACCTCGCCTTCTATCTATTCTAATGTGCTATGTTCGCAGGTCATAGCAGCCTCTAAACCACGAGCTTGCTCGCAGCAGGGATAACCCCTTTTCAACCCTCAAAGAATCCTACTAGTGCACCCTATGAGTTCGGCTATGTTCTCAAGCATATCCTACGTTCAGCACATATTTTCTCATGGTGAAGCCATAAATTAAGTAATTAAGCACTAAGGCTTAGGCATGCAGAGCTCGCATCCCCCATTCTAAGCATTCTCATCTCATTACCCATACTTATGCATCCATTCTCATTCATCTATCCATCCATCTACTTATAACGAGTAGAGCTTTAGAGAACGTACCTTATCTTGGTTGAGCAGGTCGGGTCGCAGTGACGAGCTTTGCCGAAGAACCTATAACTTATTCTAATAAGTCTAGTGAAACGAAGCTAGACTCGGAAAGAAGGAAGACACTTGGATTTTTAGAGCGAACCAGGGCTCTGATACCACTTCTGTAACGACCCCGAACCCGCTAAGGGTAGCCGAGCCCGGAGCTCGCTACCTTACAGAGTAAAACAAACGGAAGTGAGGCGAACAAGAGCCAAAATGGACTAAGTGCTTGTTTGACATATTATGACGAAGACAAGGTAGACAATTTATCAAGGACAACTTTGGCACCGAATCACCATAAAGATTTTAGTAAATAAATAATAACATTTTTTTTTCCTCTAAATAAAGCATCTGCTTCGGAGGCAAGGGTTCTTACAACATAACTGAAACCAGACATAATTCTTAAAGTCTTCGGAAAATCAAAACAAAATACTTAGTATATGGGAACCATTACAAAAGCCTTGACTTCATAACAAAAGAAAAGGGCATTGAATTGGAAATGATTGTGTGCTTCGGATGTTCGTATGAGGACGAACACCACCAAGAGCTTCGACTACTAGCTTCGGACCTCGGACTTCGGCAAGCCACTCTGTCACTCCGGACCCACGCGAGCTGCTCAACCTGCACACAGGGAAAACGTATGCAGGGCTGAGTACTTTGAATCTATCAGTGGACACATGCCCAAATATTTTAACCAATGCCATAAGCGAGGAACATAGGGGTTAACTAAAAACCTATGTCCTTAAGTAAATAAACTTTACTGTAAACTGGATGAACCCTTCACCTTGCCATACCTGCCCTGTCATAACCTGATCTAGGGAGGTCGGCCGACCTCCCTAGAACGTCGATCAGTTACCCTGCGGTAAAGTGAACCTGAAGTGCACTACCTCGGGCAACACATGCCCGAGGCCGATCGTAATGAATCCTTGGCCCTTGGGCCGACAGGTAGGCAATACATAAACGAAACCTTTTAAATAAAATATGGCATGGTACATTTAAATAAACAACATAAATACTGTAGCTCGCCTCGGCGACTGGTCGCCGAGGGTTTTAAGTTTAAAAGCCCACGCTGGGGTCTAGTTAGAAAGCCCACCTCTTCGGCTTCTCCGGTCTTCGGCACTTGCCGAGCTAGGGAAACTCTTCCTTTGTGCGACCTTAACAAGAAAACCTTTGTAAGCTATCTTTACGAAGCATGCTGGACTCTCGCTTGAGTCCTGTATAATCTAATAAGCCAGAATGCTTGCGAACTGACCCTTGGGCCTTTCTTAGGTTCTAGGAAAGCTCTGGAAGTGACCTACTTAGGTTATCTTTATTAAAGTGACCGGAGTGTCCTGAGTATGCCCTGATCAAGTTTACTAGCGACCTAGCTAGGCCGGAGCGAACTTAACTTCGCAGTTAGCTTTCTAGTCGCTCCAGCGACCTAATACTCCGCAGCTCGCTGCGATCTAATAAACTGGTCATTCTTTTATACGTAAACTTAAGTGTTGAAACCTCATTATTAACCTACTCAACCAGTTCGTTACCTTGCCGGAGTAACGGTGGCGATGAGTTCTATTTTTACGCTCTGTGCTCGTACTACATTGAAGAAAGCATAGGGAAACCTATTTTCTTGAATTAGCAACAGTTTTACCCCTTTAAAAGACAATGCATCAAGACTGTGGAAATTTGAAAACTGGTTTAATAACTCTTCTCAAAGGAAACAAGAAATTCAAGGGAGATGTCCCAGCATAATTCGGAAGTTCAAAGGTACCCTAGACTCGTGCATGGATGAGGAAGATGTGGCGTAAATGAAGGAGGAATTACCTTGGATATAGTGGAAAAACCGGGTGTGACTCAAAGCTTGATTCTCGGATCCTTGTATTTTCCTCACTGCTCTCGTGTTTCTCTCAAATTAGCTGAAGATTTAAAATGGCAAAATTTGTTGTGCTGCCATGGAAAGGGTATCTATAGGAAGGGTGGTGTCACTTGGGTTCTTGGACCGGCCAAATGATTGGCACTGCTGGATTTTTAGTGGTGGATACAGTTTCTGAAAAGGCAGGCTTAGGGATGGTCAGTTTGGGCGGTAGCTCCGGCAGTCGAGGGAGCATGCATTGGTTCAAGCTGAGTGGACTCTTATTGGCTGACCCTTGATTTTCCCTAGATTATTTAACTTGAGTACTAAGCAGAAATGCTCATCAACATTGCTTTGGTTTAACGGAAGGGGACTGATTCTTTTAATTTCGAAAATTACAAGGAATCTCGGAAATTGCCGAACACCAGACTCTGCCGAGCACTACTAAGCTTCGGCACTGCCGAATACTAGATAGCTTTCTTAACTTCGTCTCGCACGATGCGAGCTTATTCTCTGTTAACCACGCCGAAGCGAGCTGCGAACCCTACTGAGCGAGGTGCCGAGCACTTCGCCTTTAGCCAAACCGGGGCTTTCTTAGCTATAACTTTCAAGTGACAAGCTTAGTCACTTATCTTAAATAATCTAACCAAATATAAATCCGATATTCATGACATTCATCACCATACTTCGTACACTTAATTCATCCACATAAGCAACAAGGTAAGTTAGTACATGTATGTTAGGGCACATAGGATCACATAAAGCACATAAAAACACACAAATTCTTGAACACAACCGAACTCATCTCATCTCTTCTTATTTAACTTCTCATAAAACCCTTGCTAAACTTTTACAAGGAGGATTCTAAAACTTGGGCAGTTACACTCCAACTCTCAATTTTCTCATAGGAAACCGCCGAAAGACCCCTAAAAATTCTCAAACTCTCTCTGCCCAGCCGTGCCGAGCCATCGTCCGAAGCAATCTGCAAGAAGAGACCAGAGGGAGTCTTCACCGGAAGACAGCCTGCCTCGCAGTCCATCGGTCGAGGAAAAGCCGGAGACCATCGAAGAAACTTTGTCTCCCAAGGAGAAATCGCCACCGTCAAAACTGGAGCCCTCTAAGAAGAAGACGAAGCGGAAAACCTCCGCTGGTAAGAAGAAGGTCCCCGTGGCCCAAATCACTACTTCAGCCACCGTGGAAGTCCCACCAGCAATGGAGGCCGCGACTTCGAAGTCCGGGATGAAAAGTAAGGCTTAAACTTCAATGGCGAACTCGAGCAAAGTTCCAGAGAAAATCGTCGCCGAGAAAGAAACTGCCGCATTCACTAAGGAAGGTCACATGGCTAAGGAAACTTCCGCTGCAGAGAAAGGAAAGAAATCGAAGAAGGTCAAGAGGGCCAAGAAAATTCTGAAGAAAAATAAAGCAGTTACTCTTGTTCCAGAAACTGCCTTGTTCGATCGTAAGTTAACTCCGGTGGATGAAGAGCCAGCCCTAGAGGATCGAGAGCCGATGCCGGATAAAAGATAGCCTACTCCATAGGAGCAAGATGTGGAGGCCCCAAGGGAATCCGAGCCTGAAGTAAAAGAGGAAGAGTCATCGGAGAAAACTCCTTCTCTGGTCACCAAGAAGTCGGCGGCCAAATCCCGTTCAAAGAAGTCACCCAAGTCGAAGAAAGGTACACCGTCGAAGACTCACCGCACGAAGGCCACCACAACTCAAATGGACAGGGAGCAGACAGAGACTCGCGAGCCTGATGTGACTCAACTGGGGATGTGGTGCAAACTGCCCAGTTTGATTTAGAAATTCCAACCGAGGAGGAACAGCAATTAGAGGCAGAAAGAGCCCCCGAGCTTGCCACCGCAGGAGGCCCCGTTCTGAGAAGAATCACTCGTCGCAAGATTGACATCAATCGAGAGCCAGATGAGGGACTCATCGCGACTAACTCCGAAGAAACCGAAGGGAGTCAAGCTCGTCATGAATCGAGAAGCAGCCCAGTTCGTCATGATAACTCATTCACCGCACTGCTGGACATAGCCGAGGCCGAAGCCAAGCTAGAGGCCGAGAGAAAGAGAAAAGGGAAGTAGAAGGTCGAGCCAAAGAAGAAACAACGAGTGGAATGGGGGCCCGAGATGTTGACAAGGACTGGAGGTCTGATGATTCTTACAATGCCTCAGAGCCGAGGCAGTTCAATTGATTCAAGCAGTGGAGCATCATCTGATTCTATAGGGGAGAGGTTCAAATTGCCCGAGTCTTATGGAAAATTTATTATCAGATCCGTCCGAGGAGTGGGAGGAAAAAGTAGCCCAGTTTAAGAGCCGAAGTTGTTGAACAATTTGAAATGTCACAAAGCGGGATCAAAGAAGTACATGAGTGGGTACATGGTGCACCCGGGGGCCTTGACACATTGCGTTGCCGAGAAGAATTCTATTATTTTATGGTGCGCGTAGGACTCCTTTGGCCAACCGAGCTAGAGCCAATTACGGTACCAATGTCTTTATGTGACGAGTTCTTCACTTCGTTCAATTTTGATTATATTGTGGATTTAAACAATGTTTGCTCGTTTCCATCTCTTTAATGAATATCATGAAATGAGCGTGCATGAGTGGAGTGTGAGATTCGGGTTGTACACCCTTGAAGATGTTAGAAATGGTTTGGTGAGGGAATTGATCGTGGGAGTGCCGAGTGAAGAGTTTAGGTTGGAGGAAAACAAGGCGTGATGGGCAGCAATGAGTAGTACCACTACTCTCGTGCATTCGGCTACAACATCATCGATCCGATTCTTCGGATGTGCCATGTATTTCTTGTGACTAATGTGTTGGGCACATCCACGGCTTACTCTCTGGTGCCGAATACGGTGTTGTATATGTTATGGTGCATTGTTCACAAAAGAAAGCTTCACCTCGATTTTTTGATACCCTATTGCATCAACTCGATTAGCCACAGCCTGCACCGCCACTTCAATCTGTGCCACTTTTTTGCCAAGTTTGTGCAAAGGAACCTTGAATTTGGAGAGCCCCAGCTGTTGGCCAAGAGTCCGCACGTGCCATCCCCTCATTGGTTTGACTTGGAGTTCTTCTGAAATTTGGGCATCATCTGTTTCATCAATGATGTGCCCAAGTTTTATGAACATGGCGAGGACCCTACATCGGTGCTATCGAGAAGTGGATCGGGGAAGGATGCAAAGGGCAAGGAACAGTGGACAAGCGTTTGAAGAAGATAGAGAAGAAGATGGAGCAACTGACGGAGAAGCAAGAGCATCAGTCGAAGGAGCAGGCCAAGGCCCTGAAGATTCTGCAGAGTGACCTGGCCAAGCACATTGGCCAGGTTGTGGAGCTTACCAAATTGCAGGCCCAGCCAAAGTCTCCCAGGAATGGTGATGAGCACGAAGATGACCCTCAACCGGAGGATGATGTTGATGCCGGTGGCTCTCTTAGAAAGAAGAAGAAGAAGAAGAAGAGTGCCCCCGCCATGCGCGGGGGAGGTGAAAATTTTCTAACCCCCTCTCTTTATTTGTAAATATGTGTTCTAATCGTTTATGTGTGGAGTCTTGTGTGTTTTTGTAATTTGTGATTGTCAAGCATGACCCCTCTTAATGCTTGACCGAAACTTGCTTGAGGACAAGCAAGGTCCAAGTGTGAGGAGGAAAGTTTAGTTGTTTTGGTTGCAGTGTGCATGTGCTGGCCAGTTTTTATGCCAAAAGACACCACGATAATCTACGAATTTCTCACCTCGGGAGGGGGTTTAATCTATGTTTGTGAATGACTCAATAATTTGGGAGACACAAAAGATAATAAGAATTTAGTTGGATAATTGTTGGAATCGTGCATCGGATCCTTGAGTTGTACATTACCTTCTCATATTTATTTGTTAATTATTTATTGCGTACAAGTAGTTAGTAAACAAATCAATTCTCATTGTCTAGATAGTAGTTGATATTTGTTTGTGGTACTCGGATTTATGCATTTAGTCCTTGTGGATACGATACTCTATTTGTTGTTTTACTGTGATAACCCCGTACACTTGCGGGTAGTTATTTGCTTAAAATAAGTCGAGTCATTAGGATAGCCATTTGAGCCTCAATTTTTTTTTCAAAATTATCTACCTAATGAGCTAATCCTAGCAACCACTTTGAAGCTTAGGCCTTGTTCATTTCATGAGTCATAAATTTTTATCCTAAGCCTCAAGAGACCTTCATCTGAATCCAAGTTATATATCACACTTGCTTAATCGCACTCGAATGCATGAACTAGATGTTGTTTGATAGAAATGCAGAGATGTTGCCACTTTTGAGTTTTGTACTTGTGGAAGTTGGAATTTAAAAAATAAAGAAAAAAAAAGAGAGAAAAAAAGTGAATCTCGAATAAAAAAAAAAGAGGAAGAATGAGACTGGAAAAAAAATGAAGAAAAAAAAAGAAGAAAATAAAAGAAAAAGACTCGAAGTTTGAGACATAAAAAAAGGAGGAGAATAAAAAAAAGGTAGCTTATTGGAACCGCCCAATCTGTTTAAGAAATAAAAAAAATAGGAAAATTGGGTAGTAGAATAAAGGAACGTGTGGCAACATAATTGTATTTATTGGTTCATTGCATTCTTGTGTTGGTTGCGTAAGTGTACACTTTTGCTTTTGCCTTGAACATGCATAGTTCAATTTTCTATGAATTGGAGCCTAAGACCCTTAGGATCAAACTGACATCATCTTGTCAATGTCCAGAAGCCCCATTACAACACTATAAAGGCCCCAATCTAAGCCATATGACTATGTGATATCTTGATTTGTGCATGAGGTGAGAAATGTGAGAAACACCCATTCGAGGGAAGAGAGAAGAGTGATCATTGAATTCATGTATAATATTTCACAATCTTGATGATTTGACAATTGAATCTTGACTTTGAGACAAAAGTTTGATCTGTGGGGAAGTGATTTTTCTTGGGAAAGATTGAGCATGATTTGTGTACTCCAGGCTTGACACCTTTGCGTGAACTTTTATGTGGAGACTATGTGTTTAAGTCTTTGTTCGGTTGTCAAGTAGTCTTAGGAGTAAGTGTCGTTTGGGGTAACTCAAACTAGCAATTCGAGTAAAAACTTAACCACATACTTGAGGACAAGTATGACCCAAGTGTGAGGAGGTTTGATAGGCTAGTTTTCGTTAACCGTTTTTTATGTCTTTTAACGTGCAATTTATATGGAATGTGTGTCTTTTGAGCAGGAAATCAGTAGATGGGAAGGAAGCATAGGAAGGAAGCAAGCATGGAAGAAAAGCCAGGAAAAAGAAGGAAATTCGAAGCAAATTGGCCTTTTGAAGAAGCAGGGGCAAACTGCCCAGAATGTGTAAATTGGCCAGTTTGGGTACTTAGGCGGAAAATCAAAAATGAGCTCCGGATTTGAACAATGAATCCCTTGCCGACACGTGCACTAGCTGCTTTGCCGACTTAATGGACCCGAAAACTCAGTAACTTGGAGAAGGGTCAAGCAAGGATATAAACTTCTTTTTCACTTTTAACTTTTTATGAAGGCCACCGCATTCCAAGGAATCTCGATGAAAGGCCGTAAGGCGATTGTTTCGGTGATCCAAGCAGCAACCTTGATAAGAAGAGGGAACCTAGCTTACCTCGCTTACGTGAGCGGCAATGAGGATGCAAGAGACACCCGCGAGTGGAAGATGTAGATATAGTGCGTGAATTTCCCGACGTGTTTCCAAATGAATTGCCCGGACTACCCCCGGATCGAAAGATAGAATTCACGATCGATTTAGAACCCGGAGCGGCCCCAGTGTCCAAAGCGCCCTACCGGATGGCCCCAAGGGAGCTAGAAGAGCTCAAGGTTCACCTACAAGAGCTGATGGATTTAGGATTTATTCGTCCCAGTGTTTCGCCGTGGGGAGCCCCCGTGTTATTCGTAAAGAAGAAAGATGGATCCATGCGGATGTGCATAGATTATCGAGAGCTCAACAAACTCACGTTAATGAATAAGTACCCACTCTCGAGAATAGACGATTTACTCGACCAACTTAGGGGAGCGAGCGTTTTCTCGAAAATCGATTTGCGTTCAGGCTATCACCAATTGAAGGTGAAAGCGGAGGATATACCCAAAACTGCTTTTCAAACCCGTTATGGTCACTACGAATTCGTAGTTGTTCCTTTTGGTCTGACCAATGCCCCAGCGGTGTTCATGAATTTAATGAACCGAGTATTCCATCCCCTTTTGGACAAGTTTGTCCTTGTTTTCATAGATGACATCCTCATCTATTCTAAGAGTTCGAAAGAGCACGAAGAGCATTTGAGAGAGGTTCTATGAACGTTGAGAGCGGAGAGATTATTCGCCAAGTTTAGTAAGTGCGAGTTCTGGCTCAATGAAGTGATGTTTCTTGGCCATATTGTCTCGTCTAGAGGGATCCAAGTTGACCCCGCTAAGATAGAAGTGATCCAGAACTAGCAGGCTCCAACCACACCAAACGAGATTCGAAGCTTCCTCGGGTTAGCAGAATATTACCGACGATTCATAGAAGGATTTTCTAGAATAGCGAAGCCGCTTACCCAGCTGCTTCACAAAGGAGGAAAGTTCGAATGGACCCCAGAATGTGAAGTGGGTTTCCAAGCGCTCAAAGAGAGGCTAACTACGGCCCCTATCCTAGCAGTTCCTGAGCAGAAAAAGGAGTACGTGCTTTACACCGATGCATCCAAGAGCGGACTCGGTTGTGTGCTGATGCAAGATGGCAAGGTGATCGCTTATGCCTCAGGACAACTTAGGCCTCACGAGTATAATTACCCGACCCATGATTTAGAGTTAGCTGCCGTAGTGCACGCTTTAAAGATTTGGAGGCATTACCTCTATGAGGTAAGATGCGAGATCTATACAGATCATAAAAGCTTTATGTATTTCTTCGAGCAAAGAGACCTCAATATGAGGCAGAGGAGATTGTTAGAATTAGTAAAGGATTACGATTGCGGGATCAACTATCATCCCAGAAAGGCTAATGTAGTAGCAGACGCTTTAAGTCGAAAGGCTTCACCCCAATTAGCTAGCGTACTTACCGAAGAAGAAACGCTTGCGAGAGAGCTCGAGAGAATGAAGTTAGAAGTAATACCCCCACCTACGACGGGAGAAAGAGTGATCGCGGTGTTAACCGTAACACCCGATTTGAGAGAGCGAATAGTCGCAGCACAAAGGAAGGACGAGATCCTTGAGAAGAAGCAAGCGGAAATGAGGATGGGAAAGCCCAAAGCGTACCGGGAAGAAGCTGATAACGCCCTCTCGATGAGTGGACGGTTGTGCGTGAGCGATGAGCTCAAGAGCGAGATTTTGAGTGAAGCCCACGACACCCCGTATACCGCCCACCCTGGCAACACCAAGATGTATCAAGACTTGAGATGGAAATTCTGGTGAGAAGGAATGAAGCGAGACGTAGCGGCATATGTGAGAAGATGTCTCACCTGCCAGCAAGTTAAGGCGATGCACCAGCGACCCTATGGGAAGTTACAACCACTAGAGATTCCTGAGTGGAAGTGGGATCACATTGCAATGGACTTTGTGACAGGGTTACCAAAGTTATACGTTAGAGAGATCGTTCGTTTACGCGGGGTACCCCGATCGATTACCTCGGATAAGGATTCAAAGTTTACTTCGCGATTTTGGCGAAGCTTACTAAGGGAGTTGGGGACTAAGCTAAACTTTAGTTCCGCTTATCACCGCCAGAAAGACGGACAGTCAGAGCGGACTATCCAGACGCTAGAGGATATGCTTAGATCGGTAGTATTTGACCAGAGTGGTCATTGGGAACCAGCCCTACCTTTGGTGGAATTCGCTTACAACCACAGCCACCAAGCAACGATTGACATGGCTCTGGAGGGAAGGTTTTTGCACGAGTGTCGTGGGCTCGTGTTTCCCCTCTCAACAAGTTTATTCAGCTCCCCAAGATACTATTGGGTAGTATATGGAAGTCCGAATGTCGATCCCACGAGG
>JAOWBJ010137019.1:0-12705 GCA_028566335.1 Monarda citriodora | reverse complement strand
AATAAACACTTAGTGGAGTTTAAATGCTGAAATGAACCTTCTAAAAAGCAAATGCAAATGTATTAATTAAATAAGGATGGATTAGTACTGAAGTGACTTGTGCAAAAGCTGAAAAGGTAAAAAGCTGGCTGGTTTATGAAACTACTGGGTAATATCCACTGCCTAATCTAACTACTAACTAAAAAACTGGATAAAAGGCTAAATGATTAAACTAAAGCTTTAAATCAACGTCAAGCAGGCTGTACACATTAACTAAGAGTGAGGAACAAGACATCTTGGGCTGCAAGAATTAAAATTAAATCTTAAACAAAGGATTAAACAATAAAAATCCTAAAAAGCCTAGAAAATTGCAAACTAAAAGCTGAAATTGACTTCTTGAACAAGAAAATAAATGTCAAGAACACATCAACAAGAAGATGAACGCGCAAGAGACTAAAATTCAAACAAACACATGCAAAAATTCACCCGATGAAAAAACGAACACAACTAGCATGAAGAAAACTAAAATGCGACACTTCCTAATTTTTTTTATGAATTTTTATCTTGAAATGCAAATGCTCTACTTACCCGAAACACACTCTAACAACTATAGAAAAACCTTAAAAGATTTAATGCTTGAAATTACCGAAAATAAAAACAACAAAAATAGACTCTTAAACTTAAAAGAAGAAATACATTAACTAAGAACTTAAATACATAAGAGCTTGAGACATAAATAAATTAGATCTTCATAAATACTACGAACTACCAACAAGAAATGAAAACAATGCATATTGAAAGCTTAAATCAAAGAAAACAACAACTATGTACCAAACCATAAATACTTCGATTAATACTAAGTAAAAGAGGATTCGAAAGCTTCAAGATGGAATGTCTTCTTCACCAAGAAAATAACCTAGACTTAAAACTAAGGAGAATGTTAGAGCAGATTCTAGAGAGATAAAGTAAAATGTTAAGCTAAACCAAGGATTAAAGGCTAAGAAAAGTTGGAAGTAAAAAAAGGTTAAAGGTTGTTCAAATGAGCTCAAAAAGTGGTATTTAATCTTCCTTGCTTGCTCACTACTCCAAACAGCTGAGCTGGCACGTTCATTAAGTCGGCAAAAGTGGTTGTCCACGTGGCAGCATGGAATTCGCTGTTTAAATCCGGAGCCCATTTTTGAATTTCTGACAGATTAAGTCCCCAAACTGGCCAGTCTAGGCAACTGGGCATTTCACCCATTCTTCTTCAAAAAAGTCAATTTGCTTCAAATTTCCTCCTTTTTCTAG
Organism: Monarda citriodora; assembly: GCA_028566335.1. Taxonomy (NCBI): domain Eukaryota; kingdom Viridiplantae; phylum Streptophyta; class Magnoliopsida; order Lamiales; family Lamiaceae; genus Monarda; species Monarda citriodora. The sequence continues at coordinate 11,439 of JAOWBJ010137019.1, read as the reverse complement.
TTTTTCTTCCATGCATGCTCCATTCCTATGCTTATGCTTCATGGTTCATCGACTGATTTCCTACTCAAAATACATATCTCCACATAAATTGCAAGATAAAAAACATCAAAATGACTCTAAAAATGGGTAACGAAAACTAGCCTATCAAGCTCACTTCTCAGCACAGTCCGCTTTTTGCTGCTCAACACAAGCTCACCCCTTTTCAGCGGGGTGTGATTTATTGATTTCGTCTATCTCGACGAGGGCAATCAGTTCGCAAGCCCACCCCTTTTCAGTGGGGTGTGATAATTTATTGACTTCGTCCATCTCGACGAGGGCATTCAGTTCATAAGCTCACCCCTTTTCAGCGGGGTGTGATTTATTGACTTTGTCCAACTCGACGAGGGCAATTAGTTCGCAAGCTCACCCCTTTTCAGAGGGGTGTGATTTATTGACTTCGTGCATCTCGACGATGGCAATCAGTTTGCAAAGCTCACCTCTTTTCAGCGGGGTGCTATTTATTAACTTCGTCCATATCTTCTTGATGAGGGTAATCGGTTTACAACCACATTCGACCGTAATCACTTATCCTACCCTACATTATATCCTCATCCCTACCTCTCTTTGGGGGGGGGGGGTGATAGTACATGGCCTAACAGCTAGGCCCAAGCAAGAGGTCCAACAACGATGGACCTCGAGAAGAGCTCGGCCCAATGCAGTTCGGCCCCAATACAAGGCCCACCCGGAGAACAGCTCGGCCCAATCACAGCTCGACTCCAACACAAGGACTCCAACTCCAAGCCCATCTCGAAGACATATTATAGAGAGATAGTGATTCGGATATCTACAATAGAAAAGATATATAGATAAAGCCCTAAGGTTATCCGATTTGGGCTGAGATTTTGTATTAAAGAAGGATTCTACTTGTAAGCCTATAAATAAATGCACTAGGATAGAAGAGAGGGACACACAATCTCTCAAATTCTAATACACTAGAACAATAAACACATTTCTCCTCTTCCTCGTGGACGTAGATCTGTTTCGAACGGATCGAACCACGTAAATCTCTTGCATTCTTCCTTTATTTTTATGTTTTTCATCATAACAAAAGATCCAATAAGAACACAATCGATCAGAACGGTAGTATGAGCAGCGTTCCCGGACCGCCATACTCGGTGTGCAAGAAAGTATCACATATCTTTCAAAAATATTCATCTGTAGATAAAAGTTGACATAATAATATGAGGAGATATCTCACTCTTAAGTATAGAATTCTAACAATTTGGGATTCGAACATGAAGCGTCAAAGGTGAAAATGGCTAATCCATCAAATTAAATCACATAAGATTTGGATTGCAAATCTTCGTAGAATTTCATCAACCTATCTATACTTACTATTATACTACTATAATAATTATTCAATCCCCTATATATAGAAAATGTTACACTTTCGTGATATGCGAAATGTCAAAAATATCCCCACTTTTTTACCAAAAATAGAAAGTGATATACAGTACAGACCCGCGTTCGATTCCCGGCGGGAGCATTTATTCTTTTTCTTTTTAATTCTATCCAGGGCCTACTCTCACTATCAAGCCCAATAACTATAAGTTAAACTAATATCTAATTTTTATTTTTAATTTGCTTAATAAATTCATTTCACATTCCAACACAAATACAATTTATATTTAATTCTTCCCGCCGCAACACACGGGCACCTGCTAGTAATTAAAATACATATGTGTTGGGATATTTAGTTAAGGGGAAATTTTAGATTATTAAAATTCTTTATTTGTTTTGATTATGCCAAAACCCCTTAGCTAATTATTCATGCTCTTAATTTTTCTTGTAAAAGAGTTCCCCTAGAGGTAGGACACTTGTAATATTTTCATGTATTTAGAAAAGCACATCAGTTAGGGAGCTTAAATTTTCTCAAGTGTTTTTACCGAGGGGATTTGAAATCCTAGCGAATTTCCTGCTAGCGACTAGTTGGCCAAGCGGTTACCAGTGTCATTGCTCAAGTCAATAGATATTGCAAGCGGATAATATTTCTAGCAATATTCGCTTAAAGAGAATTCTCTTCAAAGCAACACTTCGACAAGAGAGTTTTCTTAAATGAAGATTTCCAAGCAATAATGTCCAAGCGATATTGATCAAGCGATAATCTTTCAAGCGGAAATCTTCAAGCGACATTTGTCAAGAGCTTTCTCAAGCATAGAACAAGAGTCAAATGAAGACTCTTCAAGCAAAAATTTTCAAGCGATATTTGGCCGAGCGAAATTTGTCAAGCGAGATTCCTTCAAGAGAAGCTGACAAGCGACATCTGCTCAGAGAATGTTCCAATGTCTTAAAAGCTCATAAATCTCTGACAAAGCACTGAGAACTAAGAGTTTAACTCTCACTTCAAGAGACGCGACCGCTCAAGCGAGAATGTCTGCGCTACATGCCAAATTCCTTATTCCACGAGCTACATTTAATGAAAGTCTGAGCCCAGTGACACGTGGACGCGCGCGGATGGTCAACTGCTTTGCATGTCCACATTTGATATCTCATAGTACAACATAGTACAGGATTGACTGCAGAATGAAGACAAGTCTGCAACCTAACCAATCAACGTTGCAGATTTCAAAGTTTATTGAGGAGGAGACGTTGGATGTGGCTTTCTCTCTCTAACGGTCATATCACCCATGTCACCTATAAATATTGAAGATCAAGAACTCAGATGTAGAACCCAACTCACGCGATCAAAGCCTACACTCTGCGAAAAATTCTTTCCAGCTTTATACTTGCAAATTCTCCAACTCTAGATAGAACTCAGAAATATTCTTTGTACTTAGAGTTGTGTAGTTGAGTTCCTTAGAACTTATCTTGTTCTAAGATTCAATAGATCTTCATACCTTGAGTGTCCTTGTTCATACATGGATAGTTAAGAAGAAGATAACCCTATCTTTCCTTTGAAGTCATTGTCAAAGGGTTATCTTGTAGTTAGAGAGATTGTTGTGAAAAGAACAAAACCTGCATGTCCCCAAGTGAGACTGAATTCACTTGATTGTCCCCAATGAGACTGAATTCTCTGTTTGTCCCCAAGTGAGACTAAATTCACTTGACTGTCCCTAGCGAGACTGAATTCGCTAACTGTTCATCCAGAGGACTAAAGTTACCGGTTGCTAACGGTTGTTAGTCGTATTCCTTCCTAGTGTGGAAGAACAGTGGACGTAGTTGTTTCATCACCGAACATCTATAAATCGCTTGTGTCCTTTACTTACAGTTCTTTACTTACTTCCTTATTTACCGCCTTGTTTATTGCATACTCACACATACACTTAAGTGAACTCACGATTTATTGAAGCAAGAGTTTTCTCAAACAAGAACTTCTCGCTCACCAAATTTCCGCTCGCTCAAGGCTCTGGTCAAGTGACTTTTCTCAAGCGAGTTTTGAAGAAAAGTCGCTCGCTCTGTCCTAAGAGATTTTATACACTCAAGAGGGGTTTATCTAATTACGCTTAAAAGTTTGAAAAAGAGGTCAAACCTCTACACACGTATTCACCCCTCTCTACGTGTGTTAGTGCTAACGGGCCAACAAGTGGTATAAGAGCAGGAGTTCATTTGAACTATTGTTATGTATATCGGTGGCGCTTTAAACACTTTTAAAAGCAACATGGTTGTGTTCTTTTGAACTGATCTTTGAGAAAAACTTGCATTAATTTTACACACAAGCATACTGCATTTTACTACAAGATCGCTACCTCAGTTTTCAGTTGAAGGTTACAAAACTTGGAGTTTCCGAGTGGAGTCCCATCTAGTCTCTCTCCATGATCGAATGTGGGAAGTTATTACTAACGGTCCCATAAAAATTATGAAGCTTTCTATTGCAGGAGAGGGATTGACACTGGCGACTTATACCGAAAAGCCACGCGAAGAGTTCATTGCTGCGGATTTTAAAGTGGATAATCTTGATTGAGTCGCAAGGAACGTGATCCAGTCTACCGTATCAGACGCTCATCTAGCAAGGATCATGAAGTGCAAAACAACTAAGGAAATGTGGGAATTATTATTTGGCACGGCCCACAAGTGAGTTCGATTCCCACCGCCAATATTTGACGTATGGTTAATAGTGGTATTATTATTTGGCACGGCCCGACTTGTGGGTTCGGCCAATTTTTGCTGCAATATAAAAAAAGTTATATGTTCTCATGAGAGAATTTGAGGCGCTAGCGATGAAGCAGAATGAAAGCATTGAGGCTTTCGAAACCCGAGTATTGAATCTAGTCACCATGCTTGCCACTCTCGGCAAGGATCTATCACATAAGGAAATCAATACAAAGGTTTGCCATTGACTCTCTGGAAAATGGCAAACGATTAAAGAAAATTGCCTCTTCAACAAAGATTCAGTGCTCAATCTCCCGAGGCTTTGTTTTCGGATTTCAAAGCGATGGAGTTCAATATCAACAAAAAGGAACTCAAAGATGCTGAAGATGAAGAGAGGACAAATCCGCTCGAGAAAGGCCTAGCGTTCAAAGCCGCTGAAAGCAATAAAGCAGATTCATCTTGCACCTTCTCCCATGGTGACATAGTGGATATGTCAAAAGAAGAATTGAATGAGTTCGTTCTTTCACTAATTAGATGATTCAACACGTCTAACGCTCGTGCCGCCAAATACAAGAGTTTTTATAAGAAGCAGCAAGGACCGTTTGGTCGCTTGCCAAGCAAAGGGAAAGCGGAGTCAAGTGTCGTTCGAGGATCATCTGGAGTCAAATATACCGTAAATGCTATTAGTGCCAAACGATGGGTCATTATAAGTCAGAGTGCCCCTCGCTATTAGAAAAATAGCGATAGGAGATCAACGCCCGACAGAATTCCCGCAAGGCCTATATTGCGGAAGAAGCATCAGCCCCAATAGATGGAGTGAACCATGACGAGGATCAGTTCACCGATGATGAAGCTGAAGCGACCCAATTGTCGTTTGATATGGGGATGTTAGCATTTGATGAGGAAGAGCCTGAGTTCAATCTCATGGCTCTGAGCGACAACGGCTCCGAAGCAGCTGACGGGGTAATTACTTGTGAAAACCTAGACTCGTCAATTACACTTGCACACGTGCAAAGTGTATCGGATAATCCTCAGGAAAATGAGGATGACACAGATTCACTTTTCGACAATGAGCTGCTGGGTGATTATCTCAACTTAGTTGAAAATCACCAAGCATTGCAGACTCTTGTAAGTCGCTACATGAGCGATAATACGAAGCTGACCCAAGAGCTTGAATCGCTGAAGGGAAAGCAAAGTATAGTCGCTTCTGAGCACCATGACTACAAGGAGCTGCAAGCGAATCGAAGCGAACTTGAGCGTAAGCTCTCTGAAAGTCGCTTGGAGAACACCAAGCAAGCGGAAAAAATCGCTCAAAGCAATAAAAAGCTAAGCGATTGAAGAAGCGAGCTTAGTGATCTTCAAGAGCATTTGGAGACTGCTCAAGGGTGTAAACAACACCTACAATTTAAACTCAAGTCTCTTTACGATGCATCTCAAGCTAGTAAGGGAATTGAGCAATCTCTTTTGCCTCATGGCTCAAAGGAAGGGATTGGGTATGTTGCTGTTCCCAATAAGCCCTCTACCTCGACTGGTCCTATTTTGTAAAAGCTTCAATGAATGTATCGGAAAAGCCCATTGTCGCTCTGATACACGCTGGTATAAGAAAAGAGAAGGAAATTCTGAGCTATCTTCCCAAAACCGCTTTCAAACCTCAAGGGAGTGATTGGCTAAAAGTGAATAAGGCCAAGGACAATGTGAGGCTTAAGCGAAATGCTCCTTTCAAGCCCAAAAAGCAAGTAGCTAATTAGGGAGGAAGGAAGCCCGCTTACAAGCATATTCAAAAGTGCACTTATTCACAAGCGAAATTTCAAGGTCAAGCGAAATTTTACAGAAAACAGAATTATCGCTTTGACCCAGTCCCTTACCATACTCCAATAGAGCGGGAAGTAATGATCTAACAGTTATGCTACGGAGATTTTTGGAGGATGTCAATGCAGTCTATGTCACAGGGAAAACTCACACGAAGTGCCTCAAGCCGATTTTCAAGAAGCTTTAAGATACCGCCACAAAGATTCTTTTCAGTCATGTTGGAAGTCATACTACTGTGTCTAAGATGAAGCAGATAATCATGTGCGCTCTAGTGGACGAGCTTCAAGAGAAAGAATACAACTGGGCTAAGTTCGTGATTAGCAAGTGGTTTGAAGTGGCTGCTAAGGAAGTTCAGAGGAAAGGCCCCTTCACCTTCTCAACAAACACTATAATTCGCTTTGGGAATGCGATTTCAGCCGCTATCCTCATGCTGCAAGAAGCGAAGGGATCATTCTTTAATACTCGCTTCTCGTTCGTCCCCTCCACGCGCTCACATTACAAGGAGAATGCAGATGAAGCGATAATCGACCGCTTAATTGTCGCTCATATTGAGCTTCCTGGAGCAGAGGATATCGCTTCGCATGCTAAGAAGAAGAAGAGAAAGCAAGCGAAAGAGTCGGTTGTGAGCAAGAAGAGGAGGTTGACGAAGTTGAAGAGCCGCTTGAGAAAAGGCGGAGAAGGTTGCAATCTGAACCCGCTATCAATGTTGAGCCACTTTGTACTTATATGACAAGTGAGTCTGAATCTAGCGAAGAGGAAGAAAGGGAGTGAAGTGAGGAAGAGAGAGAAAAGAGAGAAGTAGAAGAGAGAGAGAAAGAAAGATTTGAAGAAAGGGAGGAAGAAGGAAGGGAGAAGGAAAGTGAAGCGGAGAAGGAAGATGAAGCGAATCCCAATCGCTCGCGGATTTGGTCCTCAACGTCGTTCGGGAAATGTCCGCTCTGGACATTTCCGCTCTCGAGAAATTTGCTCGAGAAGAATCCGCTCGAGAGGCTTCAGCTCTCGCTCTTCAAGCTGTCCTTGACAAGGGCAATGATATCTTGGAAGACCCGCTTGAAGATGATGAAGCAGACTTAGGAGGAGAATATATTTCGTTTCTGGAGGGAGAAGAAAACTTAATCAATTTTGGTCAGTTGCCCGGGGAAGAGGAGTTTTTGGAGGGATTGGAAGGATTAAGTATTCTCTCCGTGTCTTCTGGAGAAGGTCAAGCGAGTCTGATCGCTTTGGAGAAGAGGTCGATCCAAGCAGATATTGATAAACATTTTGCCACCATGGAGCTCTCGGCAGAGATGAAGTAACACAGAATTCTTCAAGATATTTATAGCGGAGGATGAGGCTGGAAGAGAGGAATAAGAAAGAGGCGAAAATCCTTTCCAACTTTGGATTTTCCAGTTTTCACGATTTGGTGGTTGTTGTAGCGCTATGGAAAAAGATGGAAGAGGCTTTGCTCTCCACCTACCCGAATATCAGAAGCCTGGTACCCGCTCGTGTGCCTAGTCTGAAGGAGCTGTTGCAAATAACTCGAGAATCCAAGTATGTTATTTTTGTTGGAGATGCCAAGGTGAAGGAGCTTGTTGCTAAGAACGATTCCTTGAAAGCAAAGTTGGCGGAAGTGGAGAAGACTGCTGAAGCCAGGCTAGCGGTCTTGCAAAGTTTTATTCAAGCATTGAATGACCAACTGGTCGTGGCCACAAATGTACAAAATTCCCTTAGTGAGGAGCTTGCTAAGACTAACGTTGAATTGTCTATGCAGAAATTGCTTACACAGTCAAGCGAAGAGGAGATGAAGAAACTATTGGAGGAAAAGGAGGCCCTTCTAGTGGCTAAGGAGTTAGCGCTAGAAGAGAAGGAAAGCATGTTGAAGGAGCGTGAAGAGCTCAAGGCTGATATTGAGTGATTAATTGCAGAAGGGGAGAATGTGTTCGCTCCTACAGTTGATGAACTACCTAAGCACGCTCAAGAAGAAGGATCTTCAAATGCTCAGATTCAAGAGTCTGTCGAGCAGTCGATGCAGCTCAGACCCCACATTAAAGGGATACTCAGCGAGTCTCTACGTGTTCAAGTTCCGCAATTCTCTCACACAGTCATTGGTCTTATATTGCTCAAGATGTAGCAGGGAGTGAAAGAAGTGATTAAGTAGGACAGAGCGCAAAGAGGTGCTGGAGCTGGCGGACCCTCAAGCGGCCAGGTCAACAAAGGGGAATGAGTGAAGAAATCGCTCGAGGGTGCTCCCCCTGCCAAGGGAATAGTGCTCAAGGAGCATGTGCCTTCATCATCTCAACAGCAACCGTTGCCTGTGCATTATTGTGCTAACGTATCCGCTCGAGGCAAGCAGATCATTTTCGCTCTAGCTCTGGAAGCCGCGCTTGAAACCGCGCTTGATCTGTCTGCTAAGAATGTCCCTGATCAATCCGCACAGGATGTTATAACGACCCGGACCCGATTTACGGAAAACCGGACACGGAAGGTCGCTACGCTCATAAAGTAAAGTATGGAAGCGGAAAACTCTTGGTTTAAGCGGAAATGGGCACCGAGCGAAAAGGGACTGTCTGCTTGACATTTTATGAAAACTCGCTTGGAAGTTATTCTTTAAAGGGGGCACTAGAAAGGTTAGAGCGGTTTTTCTGAAAAGGGGTCGCTCGCAAGCTTCCGCCCAACCAGATCAATTTGGGTAGGTCGCTTGTGAACTCATGTATGGTATCTTTTGAAAAGATTTATCTTAATAATTAGTTTTCTTCAATTTACTTACATGTCTTCTCGAAATATCGATATACTTGTAGTAAAAGCGATCAAGGCCGCTTGGCAGCCTGAAAGTGGACTTTTGGGTCTTGAGCGATTTCAGTACTCGCTTGTGTGATTTCATGCGAAAAGCATAAATTAGAAGTAAATGCAAGTGGCGAAAATTTACATTATAGATAAATGCTTGTTTAATTCAAAAGCTAACAAAATGAGTGATACAGTAGTTGTTTATTACAAAACCATCAACTTTAAAAAAGGGAGGGGTTCGACGCAACAGTCAAGTGTGAAATGGAAAGATGCAAGTGTGGAGACTTGCACCACCAGGTGCTTTTTCATGAAATCTCTTCAGCAAAAACCCGCTCGTCACCGCTCCCATCTCGACCGTAACTTGCTCAACCTGCACACAGGGGAAAACGTGCACAGGGCTGATTACTAATAAGCACTCAGTGGACACTTAGCCCGACATTCACTTCAGAATTTAAAATGTAGCAAAGATAAGAATACAAAATAGTAAAAAGAGCTTTAGCTCATGAAACCTTTTTGCTTGCCATATCTGCCCTTAACAACCTGATATGAGGGTTAATCACTCCCCCAGAACCTTGATCGCTCACCTTATCGTGAAGCGAACCTTACTTGGAGTGATCCAAGGAGGTTGGCCGACCTCGCTTGGAACCTCGATCGCTTGCCTTGGCAAAGCAATCCTTAAGTGCACTACCCGAGCAACACATGCTCAGTCCGATCGTATCTTACATTCGCAAATCCGGCAGATAGGCATCACACATCATTCATGAAACCTCATGGACGATAGGCTTAAAGAAACATAGCATCATTCCTGCGAAATAACCATCTCTTAAATAATCGCTCGAACAATAATCGCTTTGAATTTATCTGCTCGACAACTAGTCGCTCGAGGGTTTAGTTAGGTCGCTTCACAATTGCACGCTCACCACTCTCCTTTCACGCACCATTAAGAAAGTAAGATCGAATACACATATAAGGGAACATTCTCAACCAAGGGTGTCAATTCACTCGGCTAACATATCACTTCAGTTGAAGAAATTTTGACTATCTTCTTTATTTTGAGACAAGTTCTAGTAGAGTATTCTTACTTATTTTTTTCTTTCTCGAGAAAAGCTCTAGCAGAAAATAGGATTTCCTAATCCTATCGAAGAGGTTCGGGTCTGAACTGGACCGAAAAACACCCTTTTCTAAAACTGAGTTTTAGTGTTAACATGTTTGTGAAGGTAATGAGGGCCTTAGATTTTCTCAGCGAAGAAAACTTGTTTGGATGAAGAAATCGTGAGCTTTTAGCTTAGCTTCTTGTAAACATTTGACACAGTAGCTCAGAAAAACTTTACAGCTCAAGTGATAACTTAGATAAAACATCACTTGTTTTAAAAAGGTTTTTTTTTCTTTCTAAACCTTGAATAAAATACTAGGATGTTCAATGAAATGTTTTTTTTGGAAATCTTACCTTGAACATCGAACTTCGAACAACTCTCAAACTGGTTCTTCTTACTCTCGGTCTCTCTCTCTCTCTCTCTCTCTCTCTCTCTAAGTTTTGAGTAAATTGTGAAATGGCAGCAAAGTATGTAAATCCCAAAGGTGGGGGTATTTATAGGGGTGTGGTATTCCTTTCCTTGTTTTTGAATTAAAGTAAGTGTTATAATTAAAAATGGTATGGCTTTTTTCAGAAAAAGGACACCTAGTACTAGCCAATAGGGTTGTGGCATGCTTGCAGAAAAAGTAAGGGTTGACTGACACATAATAAATGCGCCTGGCGCGCCTCTCGAGTCAGCTTCGCTGACCTTCGCTTTCCGCTTCTTTAGCGGACTTTCCCGAGCGAACTCGCTTGGGTACAAAATTACTTTAACCCTTCCTACTCTATTCGCTTGTAAACTGCTTGCTCAGGATAACTAAAGTCTTTTAGGTTAAGCGGATATCTTGTGAATTCGCTTCGCTCACGATGCTCGCTTGGAGCGATTTATCGCACAGCTCAGCGAACTTCATACTTCGCTTCTACTCACCCGAGCGGACTCATACCTCGCTTCTGGAATTTGAAGCGAACTCCGAGTTGCTCCGAACTTCTTGGAGCGGACTTGCTACGTTTAGGACTCTTTCAACTTACACCCTTAGCGAAGAAAACTCAAGCGACTCAAGGGTCTCTTTTAAGCAATTAGCTAATTTTTAACTTAGCTACCCGCTAAGTTCCTAATGCAAGCGTTCACCACACCGTTTAACCTTAGTCACACGAGGTGCTGACTTTAAGACAACATTTCGATTGCCATCTCAATCGTAAAAATAACTTAAATTCCTCTTTATGAAATAAAACATAGTAGAAACCTTGGAACAAAATTGTTATTTTATTAATTCTAAAATTTGGGCCATTACAGAGTCAAAATAACCGCTCATATGTTTACGGTTGAAATAAAGATTTAGAGTGACTTTGGTTTAAAGCGTAAAAGATTTTAAGGATGTAAAATAGTTTTTTCACTCGAACTCACATGCATCGCGTCCAAAATAACACTTGTATAAATGAAGTACTCATCACTAAGAAGAACATAGTTGAAATCCAAAAAAAAAAAAAAAAAACGATAATTGTAGCTGGAGGGTGGTACATTTATTTATTCATTACAAAACTATAATCGAAAGGAAGCGAGTTTGGACACAACAGAGAAAATACTTGATGAAAGTATGAGGACTTGCACCACCAAGTTCTTTGATATTTCCCAAGCAAACGAATAAAGTATGCGAATAGTAAACACAAAGGAACACGGGGAAGTAACGTGGTTCGATCTACTGGAGTAGATCTACGTCCACGGGGAA
>JAOWBJ010136913.1:0-12712 GCA_028566335.1 Monarda citriodora | reverse complement strand
CCGAACCGCCTATTCCGCCGGTTCCTCGAAACGGTTCGGAACCGCCTGTTCCGGTTCCGGAACCGACGGTTTCGGTTAAAAACTGACAGTTCCAGTTCTGTTCCGGTTCTTTTGGGCACCTCTACTCCATCCCCTGTTATTGTGCCTCATTTCTATTTCGGTCCGTCCCACCCTATTGTGCCCCTTTCTTAAAATGGAAAAGAATTTGTGACCACAATTATTTTTCTTTTTTTATAATTAATTAGCATAATATATTTTCACTTTATTGATTTATGTGCCAAATAATAAGAGAGAATAGATGGGGATGAAGGCATTAATAAGACGTACGCATTATATTATAAACAAAATTATTTAAGATGTACGATGAAAAAATAAATTAGTTAGTGGAGGAGGAAAGACGAGGCTGCAGGGGACGATGGATTTGGGGGAGACAGACGTTTCTAGATAAGGAAAAGGAAGACCACGTGGGTGTGGTGGGTCCCGCGGATGAGGCGAAATCTTTTCCTGACTCGGTGCGAGTCGAGTGAGTCTGTGCTCGCCCACGAGTTTGTGGCGGAGACCTGCCCCTCCGTTTCTCTCTCCTCTTTACTGTATATTCTAATAAAAAGAAAACAAATAAAAGTGCAAGGCGGGGTCAGGGATTTCAGGCGGAGGCTCATCACCCACTAACTTTTCGCCATGTGGCATCATCTCTCGCCCCAACACCACCTGTGTGGGATGCTCGCCAACCTCAATTAAAACCCTCAATTTCCTTTTTTTATAATTAAATCTAGCCGATATTTACTTGTGGCTCACAATTTTCCTCACATCCAAAATTAAAAAACAAAATCACACAACTATTCGCATTCTCTCTTTCTCCTTCTCCCCCTCTCTATGATTTCCTCGTCTCCCATTCTCTTCTTCTTCTTCGTCTGTTCATTGGAGCTGCTCCTCGTTTATTAGCGGGCTGCAGCGGTTAATTGCCTTTTGCAGTTGTCTGGTTGAGCTGCGGATTGAGTTCTGAAGATTCGGATCTCGGCCTTTTATGGGTCTGCGTTCATGCACTTTCAGATAGGGATCGGAGCTTTTGGAGTATTCTCGCGCCATGGCTACCTTCGAAGGCACTTCTCGAGCTCTCATTTAGCATAGCTAGTTTATTGATTTATTATATTTGTTGATGCTACTACCAATGTTGATGACTCACTGAGTCCCCCCTGTCTACTCGGGCATACTGATTGAACCGTTTCTCTTTCTCTTTTCGTGGTCTTTTCTCCTGTTATTCTTATTCGAAGGTTAAGGCAACATGCGGTTCGTTTTGGTGAGGATTCTGGATACGGAGTTACCTACTACTTGTTTAACTGTACTTCCTTCTTTCGGGTTTGGAGATGGGTTTCTCTTTCCTTGCTCTCTTTCTCTGTCTCTGTTTCCACTTCTAATCCTGCTTTTCTAGCTACCGGCTTATCCATCCAATAGTTAAATCCAACCGACAAAATCAATATAAGAAAAATCCTTTGTTTCTGATTATTATTTATGTTTTTGTTTGTAATCGTGAAACTATAAGAGAAAGTACTGCTTTTAAAAAGAGTTGATGGCTGGAAACAGAGGCAGATCTCCTTGAGTGTTTTGGTACAAGTTTTTCTGTTACAAGCTCTTCTCTTTCGCAGCACTATTGTTAAAGTTCTGTGTAATAATACCATCACCACCACGGCCAAGCTGGTTGGCACTGTTATTGGAAGCGATGAACAAAAGCACCATCTTTTTGTGAAGCCTATCTTGGTCCTTTAATTAGATGGACCCTTATTCATCTGGAGAAGACCTTGTCATTAAGGTCTTATTATTAACTAATTTATTTCAATGGGATTCTGAACTGCTCCCAACTTCACATAGGCCTTTTGTATAGCCATGAAATATTTATTCTTCATTGGCAGATAAGGAAACCTTATACAATTACTAAGCAGCGTGAGCGCTGGACCGAAGAGGAGCATAATAGGTTTCTAGAAGCTCTCAAGCTCTATGGCCGTGCTTGGCAGCGAATAGAAGGTTACTATTCTCTTACTTTTCTTCATTTTTGACAGTGGCAGGGACGTAACTACTGTAGTTATAAGGCTGAAAGATATTTCAGGGTGTTTACAAGCCTCCTTTCATAATCATGCCTTATTTGTATATGAGATTAAAATGTATTACTGATACTTACATGAGAATTTTTATCTATTGTGTATATTTTATTCTGATTATAAAGTTGTACCTGCTCTTCTTTGTGTTTTGTATCTGGTGTTTGCACAGAACATATAGGAACCAAGACTGCTGTGCAGATACGAAGTCATGCACAGAAGTTTTTTACAAAGGTCAATTTCGTTGCCACCTTATCCTATCTTATTCATACTGTGTGAAAAATTCCATTGCTAGGTTTTAATCTCATCCTTGAAATTAGGAGGGTGGAATTGATGTATATGTTATATGTTTTTTTTCTTCTTAATAAGACTTACACGGTTGACAGTACAGTGAGTACACCTGTGATATTGTGTTGTGATTCCTTAAAATGATGTATTGCATGAAACTGTGCTTCCAAAGGAACGTTATAAAATTGTGGTTTAAGAGCTAGACAAGATTACTAATAGTTGAAGTAGTGTCCTTACCCTCTGATTCTATATCAAGGAAATATTACAACTTTGCTACTTGGTGCTTGAGGATTCCAGTGAGCTATATTCTTCTTTGCTATAGTATATATATATATATATATATATGTATGGCTTGTGGTGAAACCCAAGTGAACCAAAACGACTTTTTTTTTTTCTTTTCCTTGTTGCTCTTGCCCCTTGGAACATCCGTAGAAGTTAAGCACTGCCGTCCACTCTCAAAGAAAAATGTACGATGGTATAGGTAACTTAAATTTTGATTGTATGCTGGTCGCCGTGGTCGGTAAGCTGTGAAAATTAAGTATTGCTTTTAATAAACCGTTAGTAGTTTTCAGACATTTGGTCTAATAGTCTATAGGCTGTGGCTCTGGGAGCTTGCTTCAGTTTGGAAGGATGTTGTTAATTGTTTTAAGCAGGTGTGAGGTGGATGAATGGAGTATGTAGGATAATAAACTCTCTTGCCGGAGTGAGTTCAGTGTCATTGATCTTATGACAGGTGGCATGTACTATCGCCTCTTTCCACCATCTTTTGGTTTACTTGGCTAGATGTTAATTGCAGTTGTGGGAAGGAGGTGGGGAGGGTTAAGAGGAACCAATGCATGCTCTGTGTTTGATTCAAATATTAGTTTTGAAAGATCAATCGATTCACATGAAATTCTTGCAGCTCAGGAACCATATGAAGATATAGGAAATGCCTTTTTTAACTAGCTTATTAGTAATTTGACAATGTTTGATAAAGTTTGCTTAGGCCTGTGCATCGGTCGGTCGGTCGGCCGGACCGACCACATTTCCGCCAACCGATCGGCCGACCGACCTCCTAAATCCGCAACCGACGCCGACCGATTCTCCATCTCTGACTGATCATAAACCCGACCGCCGGCCGAGCGGTCGGTCGGTCGGTTCTGCCCCCAAACCGACAGAATGCACAAATCCATAACTTGGCAATAAAGAGAGAACGTCTTAATAACATTCAGATCGAAATAAGGCCTTCAATATGCTTCAAATAAAACACACCAAATAATACAAGTTTGATTAATATGACATCCAAAGCAATTTGATTACCTGCTTGAAAATAGTGCTGGTCAAAGTAGTGCTGGTCCCGGAGCCTGGAAGGCCGAAAAGAAGAAGTTTCTGGATCTTTTTCTGCTCCGGAGGGTGGGCGGCGGCCGGTGGCGGAGGTGGGCTCGGTGCCATCGGTGCGCGTGAGCCGTGAGCGGCTGACGGGTGAGTCGGTGACGGCTGCGGGCTGCGAAATGGGGTGGGTCGGCTTGACGGGAGAGAGCTCAGAGAAGGCCTTCTGTTATGCTTCTCGTTTTCAATTGTTTAGGAATTAGGGTTAAATGTATTAACAGAATAAAAAATATAAAATCCCATTTTTTAAGTTATGGATCGGTCGGTCGGTTCTCGAATTTTTTTTCGAAAAACCGAAGACCGACCGATAGACCATCGGTTCTGGAGATCTTAAACCGACAACCGACCGCGGCCTGATATAACCGGTCGGTTTTGATCGGTTCCGTCGGCCTGGTCGGTTTTTGCACACCCCTAGTTTGCTGGTAAAACTATATCATTTTTAACTATGCTTGTCTATGATGAAAAAAATCTTAGTTCTTAAAAAATTAGTTGATTGGCTAGAAGTCTTTCAAGGAACCACATAACACGAAATCCTGCATTTATGCAAT
Organism: Monarda citriodora; assembly: GCA_028566335.1. Lineage (NCBI taxonomy): Eukaryota > Viridiplantae > Streptophyta > Magnoliopsida > Lamiales > Lamiaceae > Monarda > Monarda citriodora. The sequence goes on along the minus strand of JAOWBJ010136913.1, from coordinate 8,418 downwards.
TCAATCATGATAGAGTTGTTTCACCAACACCTTGGAAGACTTATGTGCGTGGGAAGAGAGGTGTGATTATTATATAAAATCTCCTGCTGCTGCAGCTTAATACTTAACCACATCTCTCTTCCCAAGCCTATGAAGCACAGGGATGCCGGGAAGGTCGTCGTTCTCGTTTTGGGGACGTTCCGGGGACGGGTACGCCGGGAATATGTCCCGGAATGCCGCCGTTGGCTGGATTCGCTGTCGTCGGGTGGGTGTTCTGAAATGTGCCGCTGCCGTCGGAGGCGGAGGGGGAGGGGGAGGGGAGAAGGGGAGGATGAAGAGGAGGCGGCAGAGGTTTTTAGGTAGGACCCATTTTGGACCTAATATTAAATTTGGGCTTAATATTAAATTCTGGAATGGGCCTAGTATTAAATTTGGGCCTGCACAATTAAATATGTGCCATTAGTACTAATTGAGCACATAAAACTAAGCTAAATAAATATCACTAGTAGGTTATATATTGATTTTTGGTGAATTATAAATTTATAATATATATAAAATATATTTTAAATAAAAAATTAAAATGTATTTTCATATCATGATTTTTGAAAAAATAACGTATTTACGTCCCCGTATCGTATCGTATCTGTATTACGTATTCATCCCCATACTTCTTAGATTGAGATTAATGAAAATACATAAACTAAGTATATTTTAAAATTAATAATAGATTTCACTATAGGGCAATGGCTGACGAGAGACAAAGGGTTATGCCAATGCCTCAAGATCCAACTAATGGTCAGCTTCTTGATTATCCAGAAGCAGTTGTTTTAAGAAATCCAACTACTCACCAACTTAAAGGAGAGGGAACTAAAAAATATATAGGCTTAATTATTATTTTTATTTTGACATTTATATTACATTATCAAGAACAAAAGAACTTGTAAGTAGGGATGCCAACTGAATAAGCATGTAACCCAACTCAGCTAAGCAAAACGGGTAGGAGTGATGTGTAGTTAGTTTAGTGTATACGGTTCATCTAAGATCAAAAAGTTTCAATTTCGGATATGTAGATACGGTCTTTAAATTTAATGTTAAAATTGTTAAAAAAAATTGGCAAGATTACCCTTGAGCTTTCCAAGATTACCCGCCTTAGTTCGATCCACAGAGCCCATGGGTCGGTCGGCCCGACCCATTTACACACAATACCTATTATGTCAGCTCAGCTCCCGAGACATTTTTGTCTCTTGTTAAGATGGACCATTTTGGTTATCCAAACTTCAGAGTGTACAGTTAGACTATTGATGCATTTTTTTTTGTAAAAACTCTTAATCCTCATTAACAAGTCTTGTATGTCCGACCTTATGAATGATATAGTTTTTTCTAGTAGGTTGACCGAGTTGTATCTATGAGAGTGGAACATTCTTGGTTCACCCTCTTCTCAAACTCAATACTTATTTCTCCCGTTTTGGGGCCGATATGATATCTATTTGATTTAAAAAAAACTAAAAACAACCGGTCCGACTAGCCGGTTACCAATTCGATTGTCGGTTCACAAGCACGACTGGTTGAATATAAAGAACCGGATTGTTATAGCTACCGGGTCCCGGTTCGATCAGTTCGACCGACTGACCACGTCCGGTAGTGAAAATACCGTTTTTAAGTGTCTTTTCAACCTATATTTCTTGTAGTGAGAGAGGTAGTGCAATATTATTTAGTTTTTAATCATTTAAAACTAGCGTGATGCCCGCACGTTGCGGCGGGAAGAATTAAATATAAATTGTATTTTTGTTGGAATGTGAATGAATTTATTAAGCAAATTAAAAATAACAAATATATGTTAGTTTAAATAATAGTTATTGGACTTGAGAGTGATAGTAGGCCCAAAAGTAGAATTAAAAAAAAAAAGAATAAATGCATCAGTCAGGAATCGAACCCGGGTCTGTATTGTGCATCACTTTCTATTTTTAGGGGATGCAAGAATATTTTAGACATTTCAAATGTGAAAAAGTGTACCAATTTCTATTTATAGGGGGGATAATTATTATATAGCAGTATAGATAAGCATTTTGTTTTAGGGTTATCAATTTTGGACACAAGCATATGAGAATGAGAATTTCTTAATCAAGAATGTGATGATACCTGGAAAATATAGCTTCTTTGCAGTAGTTCCTGGGAGTATTGGAGATTACAAACATTCTTCCCACATTACTATATATCACTCATGGATCTAATCCTAATGTAAGAGATCTGATTTTTAACGCTCCAAGAAATGGTCCAACCATGTGAGAGATCGGATTTTCTGATCGAACCGCTGCCGATTTTTTTTATTTCGGATCTGGATCCAAAATTCAAGATCCATCAGTACTCACGACCCGTTGAAAAGTTCGAATGCCTTGAACTAGAACCAATTGTAATTATACAATGTTGTCGAGATGCACTTGTCCCCGTGTTACTGCTTCATCCAATCTAATTTATTTCATGTAATAAAATTGGTCATGTTTTTAGAGGATCTCTGTTTACTATTCCGTTCCACAGTAATTATTTCTAAGAAGAATATATGTAAAATATAAATAATATTTATAAATAATTGTCGCGCGGATGGAGTTTTGACCGCTATTCTCCTTTTATTCACGATGAATCCAATTGTACACATTGATATTGACTCATTCGACTTTTGATTTTTGTAATATTTTCGTATTTTAGTAGTATAATTTTAGTATTCTGATATGATTCAGATTATTTTTTTGGTAAGAAAATCTCGTGTGCTACAAACAATCAATTAGTATGTTTATAGGAGAATAAATATATTTATGCAAGTTATAAAATACACTTTGTAAACTGGCCGGGTCGTGGATTTGAATTAACGTCCTAACTCAAAGAGTGTCCAATTAAATAGCCCAATGTATTATGGCCCGATAGTAAGGCTACAGTCTCATTTTGATTATATACTACCTCCATCTCTCCTAATTAGTCCACCTTTCCTAATTAGGTCTATTTCTAATTGGCACAATAGTCAAGGTTTGTGAGCCCAACAAATAATTAAGTGGCAAAAGCATAAATGAAGCAAACTTAATGTTAGCATACTACGAACATATTGCAAGAGAATAGAAAACCGTATTTCAAGATAGAAGAACAACTATTTATACAACTCACACACTAGCATCTAGAAGCATCTTTCCATGTGGCAAACCTAACTACCTCACTGTAACTACCTAACAGAAGCAGCTAAGAGAAGAAACCCATAACCGGTTTCTGTTTACAACCCAGCTCATTTAACAACTTTGATAACCACATCTTCCTTCTACAAGCTTCTACAGTCTTCTTGCTAATACACCCCCGCTGAGGATAAGCAAGGGTCAGTCTTCGTTCAGAGAAGCAATGCAAAGTTTCCTACGTAAAAGATTGAACCTTTCTTATGTTAATGGTTTAGTAAAGATATCCGCCAGTTGATCCTTACTTGTAACATGGCCAACTTCAATGATTTTTGCTGCAACCTTCTCCCGCACGAAATGAACATCAACCTCCACATATTTTGTCCGAGCATGAAACACCGGATTCGAAGACAAAGCAACTGCACTCGTATTATCTGACCAAAGTTGATGAGTAGCCTTGACTTTGATTCCCAATTCCTTGCATAACTCGTCTAACCAAAGGATATTAGTCGAAGCATCAGCAATGGCATGGTACTCGGACTCAGCACTGCTTCTCGATACCACGTTTTGTTTCTTGAAGCTTCATAACACAAGGTTGGTGCCGTAAAAAACACAGTGACCGCCCGTGGAGCGACGATCATCAAGGCATCCTGCCCATTCATCATCTGCAAACGCTTCAAGTCCAGAGTATGATGATGGAGTAAAACTCAGTCTCTCTGCAACAGTCGTTTACAAGCTTTTCAGTGTACATCCGTTGGATGTTGCATGAATTGGCTCAGTTTGTTCACCGTGTAAGCAATATCGGGTCGAGTCGGTGTTAGATATTGTAGGGCTCCAATTATACTTCTATAGAGAAACGGGTCTTCAAAAGGGGTTCCATCATGTCTAGATATCTTTGTATTCACAACCATGGGAGAGTTTATCGGAGAGCAGTTCTTCATTCTTGTTTTAACCAGTAGATCATGTAGGTACTTTTGTTGATTGATGAAGAAACCATTTCCTGTGTGATGTACTTCAATGCCCAAGAAGTAGTTTACTGCACCACTATGCTTTAGTTTAAACCTGCCTTTGAGAAGCTCAATAACCTGAGCTATACACGATGAATCATCACCCGTGACCAGTATGTCATTGACATAAACAAGCACCAGAATTATACCATTTCCAGAGGACTTAAAGAACAATGATTGATCTGAAAAACACCTTGTGAAACCAATATCAATGAGAAAATTTCGAAGTGTATCATACCATGCACGCGGTGCTTAACGCAACCCATAAATAGATCTTTTGAGTTTGCATACGAACTGAGGGTGAGGATGATCATCATCAACAAATCCAGGTGGTTGAGTCATGAATATCTGATCTTCAAGAACGCCATTCAGAAAAGCATTATTGATATCCAACTGTTGGATATCCCATTTTCTTGTTGCAGCCAGTGCAAAAACCAACCTGACAGTCGTGCTCTTAATGACCAGACTGAATGTTTCCATGAAATCCACTCCAGCATATTGTTCAAAACCCCGTGCTACAAGCCGAGCTTTAAGCTTGTCCAGAGATCCATCTGCCTTAGTCTTTACTCGAAATAACCATTTGAAGCTTATAACTTTCATGTCATCAGTATATGGCACAAGCTCCCAAGTCTGATTGTCCATTAAAGCACAAAATTCTGAATTCATAGCCTCAGTCCAGCACGAAGAAGCAAGAGTTTCATCAACACTTGAAGGTGCAGATGGTAATTCCTTATGTACAGAGTATACATTTGGCTTGACGATGCCATGTTTGGCTCTGGTAATCATCTTATGTTGGTTATGAGGAGGAGAAGGTGTAGGTGTGGGTTGATGAGGTGGTGGAGTAGGAGAATGGTCAGTGGAAGCAGAATGACTATTGGATTGAGTAGATGTAGTATGACTAGTAGACTGAGAATTAGGTGTGGTGTTGACAGATGGAGTGAGTGAGGGAGTAAACGGTGGAGAGCTAGGAGGTGATAGGGATGGAGTACCACCACTAGGATGTTCAGTATTGGGTGCAGGAAAAGAGAGGAAGGGAGTGCAAGCTGAAGATTGATGTGTAGTAGGTGGTGCGGGTTTTAAGGAGAAAAGAGATTGGTAAGAAAATTCATTAGTGTTAAAGTGAACAGTATCGGCTATAGATAGCCTACCAGAGGGTTGGAGACACTTATAGCCCTTGTGGACATTTCTATATCCTATGAACAAACACTTGTGAGATCGAAAGTGAAGTTTGTGATTGTTATAGGGCCGCAGATAAGGAAAGCAGACACCCCCAAAGGGTTTAATGTATTTATAGTCAGGGATACTATTGTATAGTAGTTGGAAATGTGATTTCTTTTGAGTAGTAATAGAGGGTAGTCTGTTAATAAGGTATACCGAGGTATGGAATGCCTCCCACCAAAAGTTATAAGGCATAAAAGACTGAGCTAGCAAAATTAACCCCATGTCAAATATATGTTGATGTTTTCTCTTGGATTTTCCATTTTTGGGGTGGATGTGTGGACATGGATGTTGGAAGTGTATGCCTAGAGAAGTGAGGTAGGGAAGTAGGGGTCTGTATTCACCACACCAATCTGATTGGAGGGCTTTTACAGTGGAGAAAACTGTGTTTGGACAAGGGCTAAGAAGTTTTTGACCGTTTGCACAATTTCTGATTTCAGAGTCAGGGGATAAATCCATGTATAACGAGTGTAGTCATTCACAAAATGTATATAGTATCGAAAACCATGAGATGATGGTATAGAAGCAGGTCCCCAAAGGTCTGTATGTACAAGGTCAAAAGGTTTGGTGGTTTTTATGGGTTGAGATGTGTGTGGTGTTTGATGCATTTTTCCTATGGAGCATGCTTCACATAATTGAAGCGATTTCTCATAGAAAGGAACCTTAAGAATGGAGCATATTTTAGACAATACACTTGAATTTGGATGACGAGTAAGGTGTTTATATCAAGACTAGAATTTTGAGTGGGTCAGAAGATAAGCAAGAGCACTTGGAATTAAAAGATGTCTCGTCTTTACATTGATCGAAAGAAGCATCAACTACAACAAGAAGCATTAGGCTCAGATCTAGAAAAAAACGTGTGCATATAACATATGTCGAAAGTAGTATCTACAACATTTGATACATGTGCAGTAGGCATAGTTTTATTCTTTGGAAACTGAACATGATGAGGAATGGAAGGTGGCTTCAATCTGGAACCAATTGTTGCAGAATTTGAGGAGAAGTTTGAGAGATCCAACTGATACAATCCATCAACCAATTGTCCATTCAATAAGATTGATTGGGTTCGCTTGTCCTTAACAAGACAACAGTTATTATGAAACTCTATTAGCACATCATTATCAAGTGTAAACTGTGATATGCTTAATAGGTTTTTAGCTATTCAAGGTACATTTAGAATATTGCTGAGGTGCAGAGAAGAAGAGGTTTGGTTTGAAGAAAGTATAGGAATAGAAGAATGTCCAATAGATGAAATGGATAGAAGATTACCATTGTCAACCATAACAGCCTCCTAGCCTTGATATTCTGTGTTGATTGAGAGGTTTGGAAGCTCATTTGTTATGTGGTTAGTGGCTCCACTATCCATGTACCACGTTGTTGCCTCTGTAATCCCTTCATTCAAGCCAACATCTGCAACAAAAGCCTGAGGTGCAATAGTATCAGTAGCTTTAGGACCTGTGAAATGCACATCAAATATCTTAAAGCATTTCAAGACTACATGTCCTATTTTTCCACATAATTGGCAAACCACCGATTTGAATGTTATTGGTTTAGCCTGTCCTCCACGAGATCCACCTGAACCACAGCCTGCTGCACCTCTACCACCTCCATAGTAAGCCACATTAGCGCTAGGAACACCATAGACTGATGCCTGAACATTTGTTGTTGCTTCAGTGATATGAGCAACTTAAAGTTGCTGATTAATACGAAGCTCATATGCTTAAAACGCCAGCTACAACTCTTGTAGGGAAGGAGTGTCCACTCGCTGCATAAAATTCACCATTAAAGCCTCATATTCTATGCCAAAGCCAGCTAGAATATACATTTGCAGCTCCTCATCAGTGACAATCTGCCCGATCGTCGATAGTTGATCCGCTATACCTCGCATTTTGAGGAAGTATTCTTCAATGGTGAGGTTGTTTTTCCTTGTGGTTTGTAAAGCCATGCGTAGCTGCATGGTTCGAGCCTTCGATTGAGAGTAGAAAAGGCAGTCAAGTGTGAACCGGACATCTCTTGCCGTGTTACACCGAATGACATGGCCTAACATCGAGTCACTGATCGATGCTCGGAACCAGCTGAGTAGGAATGGATCTCTCCTGGTCCAGTTGGAGTATTCTGGATTTGGCCGCTGCTGACCATCAGATCCTGATGGAAGGAAAGGAGCCAGCGGTAATCCAGTAGCTGAAATGTACTCCTCGAAACCAGGAGCACGGATAGTTGGTAGGACTTGAGCTCTCCAGAAGGCATAGTTGTGCCTATCCAGTTTCATGAGAATAGGATGAAACTGCGGTAGATTGGAAGCGAAAGATGATGTGGTGGATGATCCAGAACCAGATCCGAACAGTGCCATCATCTCAGATCAAAAAACGAATAGAAAAATGACGAAAAGAGGAAAGAAAGGCGATAAAAACGCCGAGTGAAGAAGTATCAGTGATAGAAACATTGATGAAAACTAGAAGAGGAAGCTTTGATCACGAAGCTGACTCTCTGGATACCATGTTAGCATACTACGAACATATTGCGAGAGAATAGAAAACTGTATTCCAAGAGAGAAAAACAACTATTTATACAACTCACACACTAGCATCTAGAAGCATCTTTCCATGTGTCAAACCTAACTACCTCACTGTAACTACCTAACAGAAGTAGCTAAGAGAAGAAACTCATAACCGGTTTCTGTTTACAACCCAGCTCATTTAACAATTTTGATAACCACCTCTTCCTTCTACAAGCTTCTACAGTCTTCTTGCTAATACTTAAAAAAGTGAAATTACTCTTCAATGGGTTTGGTTGGACTTAATTAGGACATAATTAATGGGCTTAGCTATAGAAGTAATATTAATTCTTTTCATTTTGGGAAAAAGATTAATTAAAGGAGACGGACCAAAGAGAAAAACATGTCAATTTAAGGGAGATGGAAGCGGTATATTCTCAAATAAGAAAGTCCCTCTAAAAATGTCAGATGTAAAGAAAAATAAATCTGACAAATACTCACGATTATTAGTCAAAATTGATTAAGTTCATGTTTGGAAATTAGTAAAAGAAAATTGCCGTGCTTCGGC
>JAOWBJ010136912.1:1053-18038 GCA_028566335.1 Monarda citriodora | reverse complement strand
TTCTTCGCCGGCGTGTTCTCGGCAGGGGAGTCTGGCTGTGGGAGCGACGTCGTGGAGGAGGTCGAAGAAGCAGATCTGATTTTGATTTTTCGAAGCAAATCCGATTTTGATTTCTTCGAGCTGCCACCGCCGCCGGCGCTCCTCCAGCCTCTGCCGCCGCACGACGCCTCCACCATAGATCTGCTCCTCCCCGCCGACCTGCTCCTCCGGAGACGCCGCCGCCGCTCATCTCCTTCATCCAGCCTCCGTTGCCACCGTCCCTGCTCCTTAGATTTGCTCGTCATTTAATTTTTTGTCGTGTTTTTTTGGTCGTGATTTTGAGGTCGTGATTTTTTGGTGGAATTACTTCTGGTTTACTTCTGAGTTCTGAGATCTGGAATTACTCCTCAGATCATGCGTTTTTTTTCCTGCTTTTTAGTTATGATTTCAATTTCTGCTTTTCTGATGTACGAAAGATATCCAAACAATTTTCCATACAATAAATTGTAGATTTTAATAATGGTCGATTTAATTGCAGATTTTTTAGATCTAATATAAATTTTTTTATGCTCTATTCTTTCTCCTTTAATTCTTTCTTTGGACAGAGCATAGGTACTATGAACACTATTTTATACAATGGGTACTATGAGTACTATTACTGTCAATAGTACTCATAGTACCCACGACTGAATGAGTACTATTGACAGTAATAGTAATAGTACCCATAGTACCCATTCAGTCATGGGTATTATGGGTGCTATGGACACACATTATCGATTGTACCAGTAGTTCTATTATTGAATGGGTACTATGTATACTATAGGCACTATGGACACATAGTAAATCTAAAAATCTATAATAATTCTTTAAAAAAAACGATAAAAAATACAAGAAAAAATTAAAAAAATGAAAATGATTCTGGAAATCTGAAAATTTAAAAATCGAATCAGTAAAAGTCGAGAAAATCTGAAAGTCGATAAATTTTAAAGTCGAGAAAAATTAAAATAAGTCGAGAAAATTTGAAAATAAAAAAATCTTAATGTAGAGAAAATCGGAAATTCTAGAAAAACAAAAAACTCCCAAAAATTCAAAAATCAGTTAAAGTCAACTCATTAAGGGGATTTTAGTCCAAAAAGGTAAAAATTGGATAAAATGTGTGTTTTTTTAAGTTGGTGTCTATTTATTGGGTTTTACTAACATACTATATGGGCGTATCATTTTTTCACTCTTAAAGTTAATAATGAGGTTCGAACATGGGCAAAGCCCAACAGATTCGAACTTGCACGAGCACAACAAAATTCAAATATGTCTCATTAACCACTCAAACATCTCAACCTCTTCAAATACGTGAGCTTTTTTTCTTAATACAAACATAGATTCTAAATTATTAAAAACGAAAAAATGCATATAATCACTGAACTTCAGGTGAAACTCTAAATTGCAAACGTACTATAAAAAAATTCTGTAAATCCATAAACTTTCATTTTTTCTCTATTTGCAACTAAAATTCAATTTTCATATATTTCGTGCATGCCTAGATCAGACGTGGCTCCGAAAACGTAACATACTCCATCTGTCTCGTTTCATTACTCCACTTTGGTTTCAAGATAAGCAAATAGAGAGTATTAAAATGATATTAGCTGTGAGATAAAACTTTTATCATTTTAGGAAAGTGGATTACTATATGGAACGTCCCAATAAAGAAATATGGACTAATGAAACGGGACAAAGGGAGTAAATATTAAGTCAGATGCTCGTCATCATCCTCGTCATAAAAATAAAAAAAATCTAAAAATAAAAGTGAAATTAAAACACCAAATCAAAACAATAAAAATGAAATTAAAACACCAAATTAAAAACAATAAACATGAAAATAAAAATAAAAATAAATAAAAGCAGGCACTCTTCTCAACCGCCGCCACTTCTTCTCTCCGCCTTATCACTTCTCCACTCTCCTCCACCACCACCCTATCTATCGCCACAACTACATCATCCCCGGCTTAACACATGTTCCCTCCCGGTGAAACACCTTAAAGGCATCTCTATGATTGGAACTCCAAAGTACAAGCTCTCCATAACTGAGCTCCGCCTACAGTGAGAAACAAAGCCACCGATACTCAAATGCGATAAATTCTTCACATGAGGCAACCATCCCTCCACAACTCACCCCCTTTCTCTCTCTCCCTCTCTAGAAACCCATCAATTGAAGAAACTTCATTCGTCTCCGGCGGAAATCTCACCTCCCATATGAAATGATAGTACATGGCCTACTAGCTAGGCCCAAGTAAGAGGCCCAACAAAGATGGACCTCGAGAAGAGCTCGGCCCAAACACAAGGCCTATTTAGAAGACAGTCCGGCCCCAACACAAGGCCCACTCAGAGGACAGTTCGACCCACTTCGACAGCAGTTCGGCCCACAGCTCGACTCCAACACTCATTTACAAGAACGACTCCTACTCAAAGCCTATCTCAAAGACATATTATAGAGAGATAGGGATTCAGATATCTACAATAGAAAAGATATCGATAAAGCCCCAATGTTATCCTATTTGGGCTTAGACTTTGAATTAGAGAAGGATTCTACTTGTAAGCCTATAAATAAAGGCACTAGGATAGAAGAGGGTGACATACAATCTCTCAAACTCTCATACACTAGAGCAATAAACACTTTTCTCCTCTTCCCCGTGGACGTAGGTCTATCTCCAACAGATTGAACCACGTAACCCTTGCGTTCATACTTTATTTTTACGTTCTTCGTCATAGTAACAAGGCCCAATAAAAGCACGATCGATCACTAGCACCGTCTGTGGAAACTCTCTATTCGTGTTTTGATCAGAGCTTTTCACAACCTTGTTCGATTATGCCACCGAAGAACACATGATCGAATGCTTCCAAGGTCGTGGGTGGCAACAACGACAAAGATGCTGAAGCCGCCCCGCATGCACCTAGGAAGGGCCCCCTGGCGAATCCGGATCCCAAGATCGTACCAGAGGATGTTCCGGTTGATAAGAAGGGCAGGGAGATCGGTTCGTAGAAGGAAGGGAGTCAGCATGCCGCTACCTCCCGACATAACATTTCTGGACTCAACATCGTAATCCGGGGTTTTTTGGAGGAAAACAAGGACAAACTTGTCCAATACCTCCAGCGAACTCAGGGCCTCGAGAAGAAAGGCCCACGAGAACAACAAGGGTCAACTCGACAACAGCAGAGCAAAGATGCGAGCCTGGAAATTGTCCGGGAACGCAAAAGAGGCCGCACTCCGCCTCGATATGTGCCTCGAGGTCACAACTAGAGTCGAGACCGAGACCGCCACCACATCCGACATGACGCGCCACAGGCAGGATCGGTTTCCTCCGCGATCTCCATCTGAAGAAAGATCCCATCACCGAGGTGGAGGATTCGAAGGGTACGGGATGCTCACCACCCTGTTCACCAAGGAGATTTGTGAAGCTCGCCTCCCGAGCCGCTATAAGGTACCAAGTATTCCACCTTATGACGGTCAAAGGGACCCGAGGAATTTCCATGGTCAATACCAGTTAGCATGTGGAATCAGAGGCTCAATGATGTCCACATGTGTAAAGTTTTCCTCGAGCTATTTGTCGACACTGCTCGACTGTGGTTCGATAGCCTACCACCGGGTAGCATTGGTTCATACAGCAAGCTAGTGGAGGTGTTCAAGCGGAGATTCCACCAAAAAGCGAAGCCAAATTTCACCCCGGCGCAACTATTAACAATTAAACAAGCGAATGGGGAATCAAACAACGACTTCCTAACACGGTTCAATCAGGAAGCAATGAAGGTCGATGATTCCCTCGACGTATTCATCTTCTCGGCGTTTCAAAACGCCCTGCGACCTGATGCCCTATACCGGGAGCTTGTTAGGCGGGAGCCTCAGCCATAGACCGAGCTCTGGAAGATAGCCGATGAATATGCCCGGGCTGACGATGCTGATTGGAGGAACCACGATCAGGATAGGGGCGAATGATCCGGCAAGAAGAAAGCATGCCGCAAATCGTGGGAACCAGAGCTCAGGTCGCCACAACGTCCACGAAAGGCTGCAAAGGGGTTCACTGGAGTCCAGGCTAGGGCCTCACCAGGGTATTGAGTCTAGGTTGGGACCACGACAAAATCCCGAACAGCCTCAATACACTCCACTGACGAACCTGAGGGCAGAGATTTACGAGCTGCACACCAACCTGTTCAAGAAACCTCGCACCATGCAGAGGCCGGCTGATCGCCGGTCAAAAAGCGCTACTGCTCTTTCCATGAGGATCATGGCCACGACACGGAGGAGTGCAGAGACCTCGCGGAGAGTATCGAGGCCTTGGTGCAAGATGGTACCCTCAAGTGGTATCAAGGCCACGGCAACGGGCAAGGCAAGAACAAACGTCGTCACAATCGGGGAAATGATAGGTGCAATGCCCAAGCCAACAAAGAAGAAGTAGGACCCCAAGTATTATGACGAAGACGACATGCCCACGTTCGATGGGACGATCGAGGCCATTACCGGATTGCCACTGGGGCATACCAAGTCCTCCCTCAAGGCTGAAGCCCGGAGTCCTAGCTCGGAGGAGCCTGTCGGCAAGAGACTAAAGAAAAAGGAGGCCGTAACTTTCTCCGCGGCCAATCCGGTCCCAACCAAGACCCCGCACCACGACGCTATCGTGATGCATGCCGGGGTTGCGAACAAATTGGTGCATCAGGTGTTCGTTGACAGTGGAGCATCCGTCAACGTTCTTTTTAGAATGTGCTTTGACAAACAGAGCATTGATGCAGCTCAGTTAGCCCCAGCACCATTGCCATTGAAGAGTTTCATGCAAGAACAGACGCGACCTGACGAAGTCATAAGCTTGCCCGTCATTGTGGGGCAATCTCTAGCGAGCTCCACCACATCTGTCCAGTTCTTTGTGGTATAAGCCCCGTCGCCTTACAATATCATACTTGGAAGGGATTGGCTGAACACGGTCAGAGCTATCTGCTCGACCTACCACCTGATGATAAAGATCCAGACCAAGAACGGAGTGGTCACGATCAGAGGCGACCAGAAGCGGGCCAAGGAGTGCATGTAGATCGCGCTGCGAGGTGCCGAGACAACTGAGCGGCACCACCAGGCATAACAATCAAAGCAGATTGTGGAGCTGGAAGAAGAGAAGATAGCGTCTGCCCAAGCCCCATTGACCGATGAGGTCCCACTATACGACGACGAACCAACCAAGATCGTCAAGGTTGGATTTGCCGGACCTCCTCAACTCAGGCTGCAGATAATCCAGCTCCTTGGGTTGCGAACAAATTGGTCCATCGGGTGTTAGTAGAAAATGGAGCATCTGTCAGCGTTCTTTTTAGAACGTGCTTTGAAAAAATGAGCATTGATGCAGCTCAGTCAGCCCCAGCACCATTGCCATTGAAGAGTTTCGCGTAAGAAGAGACGCGACCTGACGGAGTCATGAGCTTGCCCGTCACTGTGGGGCGATCTCCAGCGAGCTCCACCATATTTGTCCAGTTCTTTGTGGTGCGAGCCCCGTCGCCTTACAATATCATACTTGGAAGGGATTGGCTGAACGCGGTCGGAGCTATCTACTCGACCTACCACCTGATGATAAAGATCCCGACCAAGAACGGAGTGGTCACGGTCAGAAGCGACTAGAAGTGGGCCAAGGAGTGCATACAGATTGCGTTGCGAGGTGCCGAGACAACTGAGTGGCACCACCAGGCATAGCAATCAAAGCAGATTGTGGAGCTGGTGCCGAGACAACTGAGTGGCACCACCAGACATAGCAATCAAATTAGATTGTGGAGCTGGAAGAAGAGAAGACACGGTCTGCCCAAGCCCCATTGATCGAGGAGGTCCCACTATACGACGACGAACCAACCAAGATTGTCAAGGTTGGATTTGCCGGACCTCCTCAACTCAGGCTGCAGATGATCTAGCTCCTCAAGGACTACAGATATTTCTTCGCATGGACGCCCTTTGACATGACCGGGGTGTCCCCGAATATTATCACTCATCGGCTCAATATCGACCCCAGCATCAAGCTAGTGAAACGAAAACAGCGGCAGTTCGGTGCAGAGAGAAACCGGGTGATCCAGGATGAGGTAAAGCAGCTGCTCCAAGCAAAGATCATGTTCGAAGTCAAATACCCGACCTGGATAGCCAACCCAGTGATGGTCCGAAAAGTTGGAGGAGGGTGGCGGATGTGCATAGATTATACCGATCCCAACAAGCACTGCGCAAAAGATTGTTATCCCCTACCCAACATAGATAAGGAAGTAGAAGCCTTAGTCGGCTATAGTATTTTTTGTTTTATAGACTTGTATAAAGAGTACCTTCAAGTTTTAATAAGTACTGAAGATGCCCCCAAAACAGCTTTTATTACTGATTTTGAGGTTTTCGCGTATAGAAAGATGTCCTTCGGTCTAAAAAATGCATGAGCGACCTACCAGAGAATGGTCGACAAGATATTTCAGCCCCACATCGGGAAGATCGTTGAGGTTTATGTCGATGACACAGTCGTGAAGAGCCGAGAAGAGAGCACTTGTATAGGCGATCTTTGAACTGTCTTCGACATCCTCCGAAGTGCCAACATAAAGCTGAACCCGCAGAAATGCACCTTCATGGTGCGAGCTGGAAAGTTCCTGGGCTGTTGGATATCGCAAAAGGGCTTCGAAGAAAACTCATCCAAGGTTCAGGTCGTCAAAGATAAGGCGATATCCAAATCGATCCACGATGTGCACAAGTTGACATGATGCCTCGCTGCTCTAAGCCGTTTCCTCTCAAAGGCGGCAGAAAAGCAACTCTCATTCTTCCAGATTCTAAAGAAGGTACTGAACTTCGAATGGAGGGAGGAACATCGCAAAGCCTTTGACGACCTCAAAGGTTATCTCATTAATCTCCCCACACTATCCGTTCCGAAGTAGGGAGAAACTTTGTCACTATACCTCGGCGCTTCGGATGAGTCCGTCAGTGTAGTGCTGATCCGAGAAAAGGGACGTCGTCAACTCCCCGTATACTTTATAAGCTGAGCACTCAAAGGGCCCGAGCTGAGGTACCAGCCATTAGAGAAGATTGCACTTGGGCTAGTTAACGCTGCAAGACGACTGAGGCCGTACGTTCACGCACATCCAATCCAAGTCCTCATAGATCTCCCACTTCGCCAAATCCTCACAAAGCCTGAAGCCTCAGGACGCATTGCAAAGTGGGCCATCGAACTCGGGGAGCATGCAATCTCTTTTCATCCCCGAAAAGCCATCAAAGGACAAGCCTTAGCTGATTTCCTAGCCGAGTTCAAAGAGGATCCAAAAGCTTCCGAACAGGCCCCGAAGAGAGTTGAAACCGATACTCCAAAGGTAGCACCAGCGGACGGCTGGCGAGTTTGCGTCAATGGAGCTTCGGGAAAAGCAGGAAGCGGAGCAGGAATCCTACTTATTAGTCCGGATGGGCATGAGTTAACCTACTCACTCCGATTTGCATTCCTAAAAACAAACAATGAGGTGGAGTATGAGACCATCCTCCATGGACTTTGCCTTGCCAAGAGCCTCAACATACAGGCTGTCAAGGTTTACAGTGACTCCCAAGTCGTCGTAAACCACATATTGGGTGCAAGCGAAGCTTGCGGAGAAAAGATGAGGAGATACCTTGACAAAGTCAACAGCTCACGGCAGGTGTTTTCATATTTCGAACTGGTCAAAGTTCCAAGAGGATAGAACCACCGAGCTGATGCCTTAAGTAAGCTCGCATCTATGCCATCATCCAGTTCGCCAGTCGAAAACATCCAGAGCTGAAGCATAGACGAACCTGAAGTGAGCGACATAAACGATGAGCCAAGTTGGATGACCCCTATCCGGGAATATTTGGAGAAGGGAAAACTACCTGATGACAAGCTCAAAGCTCGAAAACTTCTCGCCAGATCGCTAAAATATACATTGGAGCAAGGTATTCTCTTGAGGTGTGTGGGACCCGGTGAAGCGAACTACGTTTTGCGAGATAAATGAAGGATCTTGTGGAATAATGTCGTTTGCCAATTTGGAATGCCTCACATCCTTGCCTCCGATAATGGGACACAGTTCACGGACAAAGTGTTCAAAGAATGGTGTCAAGAACTCAAAATCCAACAAAAGTTCACTTCGGTAGCCCATCATCAAGCCAATGGACAGACGAAGTCACCAATCGAACAATCGTGAATGGACTAAAATCTCGACTGGGACGAGCTAAAGGAAGGTGGGTGGAGAACCTACCCAATGTCATGTGGTCCTACCGGACTACCCCCAGAACCTCGCATTGAGAAACGTCATACAATCTAGTTTATGGCACCGAGGCAGTCATACCAATCGAGATCGGGATGCTGAGCTCTCGTGTCATACACTTCTCCGAGGACGTTAATGGTGACAACCATCGAGCCAACCTAGACTTGTTAGAGGAGAAGAGAGAGCTCGCCTTCATAAAAGAAGCTCGATACAAACAACAAGTAGCTCGCTACTACAACCGCCGAGTGAAGCACTATCACTTCCAGGTCGGAGACCTTGTACTCTGCAATAATGAAGTCAGCAAAGCAGAAAAGTTCGGCAAGTTGGAAGCCACATGGGAAGGACCATATCAGATCACGGAGGATCTCGGCAAAGGTTCTTATAAGCTCGCCCAACTATCTGGTGAGCTCTTACCCCGCACTAGGGATGTTTCCAATCTGAAGAAGTTTTATGTATAAGTGAGCAATGTATAGGGTGGGCATTTAGAGCAACATTATTTAGGATTTCATGTATATTTTTCTTATTTTATTTGTTTTCTTGGAATTTCGACCTACATTAATAAAATTTCCTTTGTTCATTCATGAGTCTCATTACATGTTTGCATGTCTCACTTATACGTAAAAAATCACACAGAATTTCTCTAAGGCTGGCCACCTTATGAGACAACATACTACTCCGGACTAAAAAAATACCCGACCTAAGTGTTTAAAAGTCCCACGAAGGAGAACCACTACTTCAAACCAGCCTTGACTACGGTCATCGCAAAGAAGGAGCACTTTCGCTTCAAACTAGACATGACCTCGGTCATCGCAAAAAAGAAGCAACCTTACTTCAAAGGAGCAGTGACGTTTGTCATCGCAAAAAAGAAGTAATTTAGTTCGCAAAAGAAATCGATGAAGTTCGGAGAATGTCGAAGTAATGATACTTTGTTATTCATCAAAGGGCAGAAGTATTACATAGTACAAGTAGCCTATTACAACACTAAGGCCGAGGAGGCCTATTGGACAGAGTTTAACCATTTGCTTACAAAATATTCACCAGAGCTGAAATCCGTGTTGAGCACAGCATCAAGGTCGACCCTCGCCTCGTCCTCTTCCTCCCCCACGGCCAGTCGCGCTCCGACCTGCGGACCTTCTGCATCGGCAACCTCCGGACACTATAGGTCGGGCCTGTCAAGACTCCACAGCTCGTGCAGGCTGACGCATAGCAACAACCGAAGTAGAGGGACCAGCTTCATCAACAAATGAGTGATCTCCTACAAGTTGGCACAAAGAAGGATATTTATCCAGGATGACTTGGTAAAAACTAGCAATCCTCTTCAGCTCGACAATCTGCTCATGCAGCACAAGCGGTTCGCAGTCAGCCCGCCGACCATAAGCACAACATTTGGTGACGAGCTTCCTGACTTTAGATATCGGGACATCACCACTTCACTTCACGAAGATCTCATACACCGCATGCTCTTGTACCATCTTGTCATTCGCTTTAAGTTCGCTGGTCACCTCCTTCAGTTCGCTCTTTGCCTCATTCAGTTTATCTACAAGCAGAGTATATAGCACATAGAGTTTGTCATATTTGATTTGTGCTGACGTAGCAACACGCTCACACTCCTCAACAGCTCGACCATACTCCTCCTTCCAATGCATCAGCTCACTCTCCAATCCGCTCGACGAACTGGCCCAGCTGCAACCATGGCATCGGACTGATGACACTTATTTTTGCGAAGACGCTCTTCATCGGCCTGTACCCCTCGGTCACCTTATGACTGGCGGCCTCAAGCGAGTCTAACAGTTCGTTTATACGATCAACGAGATATGACACGTCATACATTTCGGGAGATGGAAACTGATTACAGAAAAGAAAGTAATAAAACGAGCTCAGAGATGTGGAAAAAGAGTTATTTATTTCAATGACAGTGAAAACAGTACCCCAATGGTACTGTGATTACAAGGAGAAGGCCTACAAAAAGAAAATTTTTACAAAGGGAGAAGATCAAACCCTTGATTCAGGGTCATCTCTGGGGGTCTCCTCCTCTATCGGAGTATCCTCCTTCCCAGCCTTGGCGAAGCACGCCTCCACATCGAGATCGCGGTCCACCTCAACCGCACGAACCGACTCCACAGTTAGGAGATCGGAGGCGACTTCTAGTTCCTTCAATAGAGGAAACTCCTGAAGGCTCGCCCAAATCTCATCCGCTAAAGCCTGGTTGTTGTCCTCAGCAGACCGCTTCTCGAACTCGTACTAGGAGAGATCCAAGTCCGGAAAGTCCTTATGTGCAGCTTCAAGGCTTCCACAGCGAACTCTTCTCTGAATACGCTCCCGACGGTAGATGCCAGCCTCCCGAACCTCTTGGAGAGGAGCAACCTCTCCGCGAAGGTCCGCAGTAGGGGACCTTGGGCGGCGGCGACCTCAGACATCAGGTGTCGCGTTTCTTCTACATTTTTGTGACCTCGGCCTTAGCGAAGCCGCCTCCTCACGAGCTGCCATCGCCTCTTGGCGAGCAGCAGCAGCTCGTACTTCGGCCTCATCCAGCTTCAAGCGGAGTTGCTCGATCTGTTCGGTCGTATTGGATGCGACCTTGGTAGCCGCACTCTTCTCCAGCAGGGCCAAACCCTGCAAGATCATGCTTCTGGCCCTCTGCACAGATCACAAAAACAGGATCAGCACATGCTATATAGAACATCAGATCATAAAGCAAATCGGAGACACTTACCTCTGCGTCAGAGAGAGCCAGTGGATCAATTGGGTCCTCATTCAAGTCGACTGGCCCTTCAATCAGAGCAGTGAGTGGCACCGTCTCCTTCATCCCCTTCTTTATTCATTTGAAGGGTTGATGAACTGGAGAGTGATCCCCGCTCTGCGGGGAAACCACATCAGTAACAGTCCGCTCCGAGCTCGAAGCGGACACTCTTGCCCTTCTTCTTTATCACCACTTTTGCAAGGCCCACTGCGAACAATGAACAAGCAAGTTAGTTCGGAGAAAGAGACAAAAAGAATGCAAAGGAAAAGGACAACAAAGAAGCAGCAGATCCTTACCCTTCACCATCTCCACTTCGGCAGATGGATCATGAGGGTCGGACTTCACCCCATACTCACTCACCAATCTCTCCTTAAGGGAGAGGTACCTCTTCGAGGGTTTTATCTTGCCTAAGGATTCAGTTCGCCAGGCGAACTCCGGTACACCTACTTCGGCAGCTTGAACAAAGAAGAACTTCGAGTGCCAGCCTTGGACCTTGTTCGGCAAGCGAACTTTGAAATCAGTAAAAGTAAAAAAAAAATGAAGATCATGTCCCTAGTCATAGGTTTCCCGGCCTTAGACTCCAAATAGGACAAGAGAACGAAAGATTTTGGAGTCAACTGACCTAATGGCAGTTGTTGTGTCTCTAGTAGAGCGTGATAAGCAGGATGAAGGGGAAACCAAAGACCGCTATGAAGAGCGTCTTCGTACACAGTCACAAACCCTATCGGAGGGGTACAGGGACGATCCAGTGGGCCCGGAATGAATGCCATATTTTTCGGCAACGAGAACAAAGATATCAACTCCCTAACAGACGATAATGTAAGGGAGGAGGAATAATGATTTACAACCCTGACACCTACGGCGCCGGAGTAACCTACAAAATCAGGCTTAGACCTATCTTGCCCCGCATAAAAGATATCTACAGGCTCCAGAACTAGACGAGCGGGAATGGAAAACTCTAATTTCGACGCCACAGACTTAGAAGAAGAGGAAGTCATGGCTACTTACTGGTTTCTTGGCGATTTTCACGAAAATAGAAAGTTGAATTCAACGGGAGACAGCAACGACGACGCGGCGGAAGATAGAGAACTTTGATTTTTTTTTCTTTCTTTTGTTTGAGAAGTGAGAAATAAAATCCCCAATTGTGCCCGATAAGCCGGTTTTAGGCGACAGTTCAAACTCCCGCCTTCCTATTGGGCCGCCAACCTCGAAAACCCAACCGGTGCATTTAATTAAAGTAAGTGACACCACTTCAGCTCGGCGCCCTTTCATCTTCAGTTCGCAGCCCACTTTTCAGCACAGTCCGCTCACTGATTAGTTTGCTACCTCACCTTTTTTCAACGGGGTGTGATTAATTGACTTCGTCCATCTCAACGATGGCAATCAATTAGCAAGCTCACCTCTTTTCAGCGGGGTGTAATTAATTGACTATGTCCATCTCGACGAGGGCAATCGGTTCGCAAGCTCGCCTCTTTTCAGGGAGGTGTGTAATTGACTTCATCCACCTCGACGAGGGCAATCAGTTCGCAAGCTCACATCTTTTCCGCGGGGTGTGATTAATTGACTTCGTCCATCTTGACGATGGCAATCAGTTCGTAAGCTCACCTCTTTTCAGCGGTGTGTGATTAATTGACTTCGTCCATCTCAACGAGGGCAATCAGTTCGCAATCTCACCTCTTTTCAGTGGGGTGTGACTAATTGACTTCGTCCATCTCGACGAGGGCAACCAGTTAGCAAGCTCACCTCTTCTCAGCAGGATGTGATTAATTCTACATCATATCCTCATCCCTACCTCTCTTCGGGGGATGTGATAGTACATGGCCTAACAGCTAGGCCCAAGCAAGAGACCCATCAGAGTTGGACGAGAAGAGCTCGGCCCAATGCAGTTCGGCCCGAACACAAGGCCCATTCAGACGACAGTCCGGCCCCAACACGAGGCCCACTCAAAGGTCAATTCGCCCCACTTCGACAGCAGTTCAGCCACAGCTCGACTCCAACACTCCTATACAAGGACTCCTACTCCAAACCTATCTCAATGACATATTATAGAGAGATTTTTTAAAAAAATAAAAATAAAATTGACCAAACCCACAAGTCGGACCGTGCCAAAAATTATAGAGAGATGGGGATTCGGATATCTACAAAGATATCGATAAAGCCCCAAGATTATCCGATTTGGGCCTAGACTTTGTATTAGAAAAGGATTCTACTTGGAAGCATATATATAAAGGCGCTAGGATAGAAGAGGTGGACACACAATCTCTCAAACTCTCATACACTAGAGCAATAAACACTTTTCTCCTCTTCCCAGTGGATGTAGATCTGTCTCAAACGGATCGAACCACGTAAATCTCTTGCGTTCATACTTATTTTTACGTTTTTCGTCATAGCAACAAGATCCAACAAAAACACGATTGATCAGGATACTTCATATATTTTTTGTAATTTTAAAAAAGTAATCCTTTAATTATTTGGTAATTTTGACTATTCTAAAGATTTTTTTTACGTCTTTATTTTTTTTAAAAAAAAAGAAAAATATCCAATATTTTGGGGAAAAAATATTTTGACATTCAAACTTAAAAGTTATTAACAATAATATTTTTTTAGTATCTTTAAAATTACATATATTATAAAACATAACGTAATGTGGCCAGCCACATTGTAGTCAAACATCATTATTGTATTCTCATTTTCTAAAATTACAAAAAAAAAATGTAGCTATAATTAATTCTCTCTTCTCAAAATTAATTACAATTATTTTTCTTGATTTACATACTGGATTAAATTGAGACTAAACTAATGAGATAAAGATAGTAATATTGAGCGAGGATTGCGAAGATCATTAGAAACAACTGGAATTTAATATTGAGTTTTGCATGGTTTATTAGAATTTAGAAACAATCATTGCCATCATAACCAAACAGTTTATCAATGACTATCTCAAACATATGGTTTAAATGATTTCATTTCATAATATATATATATATGGATAAAATTATTGTAGTTATGAATTTAAATTGTATAATATGAGATGATGAAAAAACTGAGACCATTTACCTCCTTGGCTGGAAAAGACGGGAATGGAAAGAAGGAGCGGGAAAGTAGGGAGATGGAAGGATGAACAAAGCCACAGCCAACCGTTTTTATAACTAACCATCCTATAAATTCAACCTTCCTTCCCTCCAACCAACACCATTCTTCTCTTGCCAGAAAGAAGAAGAGGCACTAGCACGCCCTCTTCTTCTTCTTGGGAGAACCCATAATAAAACCCAAAAAAAATAATAAATAATAAAAATAAAATAAACATGGGTTCTATTAGGACACCCCTTCTTGTGGCTCTGCCTCTCCTCTGCCTCCTGGCTATCGCCAATGCAGGAGATCCCTACCTCTTCTTCGAATGGCACGTCACCTATGGCACCATCTCCCCCCTTGGCGTCCCCCAGCAGGGCATTCTCATCAACGGCCAATTCCCCGGCCCCGAGATCAATTCCACCTCCAACAACAACATCGTCGTTAATGTCTTCAATGAGCTCGACGAGCCTTTCCTCCTCACTTGGGCCGGCATCCAGCAGAGGAAAAACTCGTGGCAGGATGGCACCGCTGGCACCATGTGCCCCATTCAGCCCGGCCATAACTACACCTATCAATTCCAAGTGAAGGACCAGATTGGCAGCTATCTTTACTTCCCCACCACTGCCCTCCACCGGGCCTCTGGAGGCATGGGCATGCTTAAGGTCCACAGCCGCGCTCTCATCCCCGTTCCCTTCGACAACCCTGCTGAAGAGCATTCCATCCTTCTTGGTGACTGGTACAACAAGGGCCACAAGACCCTCAAGCGCATACTTGATTCGGGCCGATCCATTGGCAAGCCTGATGGCATTCAAATCAATGGCAAGTCCAGCAAAGTAGGCGATGCCGCCGCCCAGCCACTCATCACCATGGAGGCTGGCAAGACTTACAGGTTGAGAGTGTGCAACGCGGGCATGAGGCTGACGGTCAACTTCAGAATCCAAGGCCACTCCATGAAACTGGTGGAGATGGAGGGATCCCACACCGTGCAGAACGTGTACGACTCCATGGACATCCACGTCGGGCAATGCATGTCCGTATTGGTGACTGCCGACCAAACCCCTAAGGACTACTACTTTGTCGTATCCAGCCGCTTCTTCAAGAAAGTCCTCACATCCGTTGCCACCATCCGTTATGCCAACGGCAACGGGCCTGCATCCCCTGAGCTCCCACCACCCCCTCCAGAGAACACTGTCGGCATTGCATGGTCCATGAACCAATTCCGCTCCTTCAGGTGGAACCTCACTGCCAGTGCTGCCCGCCCGAACCCACAAGGCTCCTACCACTATGGGAAGATCAACATCACCCGCACTATCAAGCTCAGAAACTCCCGCCAATTGGTGGATGGCAAGCTCCGGTTTGCTGTCAACGGTGTCTCCAATGTGGATGCTGAAACCCCATTGAAGCTGGCAGAGTACTTTGGAAAGGTGGACAACGTGTTCAAATACGATCTTATGAAGGACGAGCCAGAACAAGGAGACAAAGTTGTGGTGGCACCCAGCGTGAAGAACGCAACCTTTAGAAATTTCGTGGAGATCATCTTCGAGAACCGGGAGAAGACTATTCAGACATGGCACTTGGATGGCTACTCCTTCTTTGCGGTTGCAATCGAGCCAGGGATGTGGACCCCCGAGAAGAGGAAGAACTACAATCTGTTAGATGCAGTGAGCAGGAATACCATTCAGGTGTACCCCAACTCATGGGCTGCAATCATGACCACTTTGGATAACGCTGGCATGTGGAACCTGAGGTCTGATATGAGGGAGAGGGCATATTTGGGGCAGCAGTTCTACTTCAGTGTCGTCTCACCCGAACGCTCGTTGAGGGATGAACACAACCTGCCTCAAACCCAGGAACTCTGCGGCATTGTCAAGGATCTGCCCAGACTTGCTCTATACAGTTGAAGAAGAAGATGCTAGTTTTTTTTATCCTTCATCCATCTAAATAATATATATCACTTAAATGTGTGTCTACATATCTGTAAATTTATTTTCCATTCTCAGAATGAATCCACATATTTAAGTAACCTCTATTTATTACCGTCTAATATTTCTACTTTCACATCTACTAACAATGTACAAACAAATATGCATGCAATTGCCAAACTGGTAATAAGGTCGATGCATATTATTCACTTAAAGTAAGTTTCATATGATAATTCATGCTTGTAGTACTCATTGAGAAACTTATTTTTTTAGTATATAAAAGCAGATGCCCCTGCTAACTACATAATGGTCATGGAAGGAGAAAGCCTATAAAATTTCATCTACGCACCGCTCTAAGTTTTTATCAGATGTTTGTGAACTTTCATCACTCGCCGACAAGTAAGAGAAACTCTGGTAGTACTCCGGTGAATCAACCCGTCACCTCCATCGATCTTCAAGCTTGCCAGCGTCTCAGTGTCATGACTTGGACCATTAATAATATTTACAGCCTGCACCAATAGGAGAACCATAATTAAACCTATATACAAACCTATTTTCTAACAAGTATGTGATGAGATATTGTTCGCAATCGCATGTCTAATCTTGCCTCATCGTAGCGGTGATCCTCAGACTCTTTGATGCCATGTAAATAATCTGGAAGTGATAAGAAGATTTTAAACGTTGAAGAACAGGAAAGATGGAACATACAAAATAACAAGCAAAAGTCAAATAAATAGCAACCTCCATACGCCATGTCTTTAAATATCAGCAAGCTGCGGGGCATTAGTAACACAGAAAAAGGAAGGTATTTGCTGGATTTGTCGCACAAAATCATCTCCGAATCCGTAGGTTCTGATGTTTTTTCTGAGCTTTCCAAATTAGGATGAGGAACAAAGTCCATAACAACAGGAGACCCAAGTGATAGGATTGCAACCACAGGCATATATGCAGGTCCATCCTGATGTGGCTGTTTAAGAGATAAGAAGTTGCAAAAAAGGAGAATTCAGAGTTCCAGAGTAAAAAGACCATAC
>JAOWBJ010136808.1:0-12715 GCA_028566335.1 Monarda citriodora | reverse complement strand
GGATTTACGTGGTTCGATCCGCTATGTTGGCAGATCTACGTCCACGGGAGAGAAAGAGGAGCTTTGTATTGCTTTGAAAGTATGAAAGTGTGTGTGTGTCCGGTATTCCTATGCTAGGGCCTTTATTTATAGGCTTACAAAGAGTGTCCAACTTTAACTATAACTCATTTAAAATCGGAGTTTAGTGGGCCTTAAAGATATACAGAGGCCTTTTTTTATTATCTTTTTATCCGAATCCCTATCTCTCTATAATATCTCTTGAGGATGGGTTTTGATTTGGATTTGAAGTAGGAGCTCGTGAGCAGTTGGGAGTCCGGGATGAGCTGGCCGATACTGCGGATTAGGTCTTGTGCGGACTAGGCCGCACGATGGGCTGCGATCTCCTCGTCCTGCGATCTCGTAGGGCTTATGTTTGGGCCTGATAGCGTTGGGCCAAGCTCTTCATTGAGGTCCAAATTTATTGGGTCTCGTACGTGGACCTAGGTATTATGCCGTGTTCCATCAGGCACCTCTAGCCATAACCATGTAGCAATTATTGATTTCTATCAATTCTATTTTGAATGGTATATTGTAATTAACTAATATCAAACGACTGCATAAGTAGGAAAAAAATGTGTAGCCTGGGCAAATCAACCTATATATAGCCTTATTTCATTAACAACCACTCGTCAAAAGTTAATGTGTGTTGTAAGTGTGTGAGAGTATGTGTTTTGTGTGGGAGAATAATGAATTAGTCACAATTCTCAAAACTTGCTTTCATCCCATTTTTCCATCATCCCCATCGTCACCCTCCCCCTGAGAAAATGGTCACCTAAAACTCCATAAAAAAAAATAATAGGTTAGAAACTCGTCAAAAGAATTCTTGTTTTCTTTCAAAGAAAATAGAAAACAAAGGAATGGATCCTACATTGGCAGGTAACATAGCCGAAGGAAACAGAAACATTGTTTGCCAATACAAAGACAACGTGGCCACATTCGGAATTTGGATAAATAGGAATCCATTAAATTTCTCTCTTCCTCTTATCCTACTTCAACTGGCAGCCATCTCCTTCACATCGTTGGTCATCGAAGTCCTCCTCCGCCCCCTCGGCCAGTCATCCATCGTGGCTCAAATTTTGGTACGAAATTCACATTTTTCGCATTCCATTGCAACTTTTATATATATATGGATATTATCACTTGTTGAGATATCTCATCTCAACGTTTCAACTTTTTTACAACCGAACAGGGTGGTATACTATTCGGGCCTTCAGTATTAGGGCATGATGGCATCATGGGCAACGTTCTGTTTCCAACAAGAAGCGTGGTAACCCTAGAAACAGCTGCAGTTTTTGGCATCATGTTCTTCCTCTTCGCGATAGGGGTGAGGACCGATAATCGGATGATGGTGCGACCGACTAAACAAGCAATGGTCCTCGGCTTCTCAGCAATGTTCTGCACCTTGATCCTCTCCTTATCCTTAGCCATTTTCCTCAAAAACAACGTTGCTATGGACAAATCACTAGCCAATGCTCTCCCTTTCTTCGGCGCAGCTCAATGCCTAACCGCCTTCTCCAACGTCTCTTGCCTCCTAATCGAGCTCAAGATGGCAAGCAGCGATTTAGGCCGTATCGCTAACTCCACCTCCATGTTCACGGATGTGGTCGGATTGGGTTTGTTCGTTACAATGGCGTCGGTTCTTCAGTCGGGTTTCGAACCCAAGAAGTCGATCTCTTCAGTTGCTTCATCGTTCCTCTTCGTGATAGTGATGGTCTACTTTGTAAGGCCGATTATACTCAAGATGGTGAAGAACATCCCACTTGGGAAGCCATTAGGCGATCACTACGTGGGCTTATTTTTCACCATGATTCTTATCTGTGGCTTCATCACGGAGGTGATCGGGCAGCATTTCATTCTCGGGCCATTGATCCTCGGCTTCATAACGCCCGACGGCCCACCTCTCGGTGCTGCCATGATCTCGAAGCTCGATTTGCCAGTCGGGAAGTTTCTATACCCGACGTTCCTCACCACGAGCGGGATCAAGACAAACATCTTCAAGATCAACATGAGGTCCTTTTTCATCATGACCTTCCTTGTCACCTCATGTTGCACGATCAAGATTTGCGCTGTGGTTGTCGCCTCCCGGTTCGTGGGAATATCGTTTTATGATTCCGTGGTGGTTGGACTCATTCTTAATGCCAGGGGCATATGCGAGCTTCTAATGTTCAATCTATGGAGAGACGGCGGGATCCTAACGGACCAGGAATTCGCTCTCAGCGTCATGTCTGTGGTCGGGGTGACGGCCGTAATCACGCCCCTTATAAGGCTACTTCACGATCCTTCTAGAAGGATCATCCCCCTAAAGAGGCGGACGATCCAGCATTCCAAGCGGGATGCGGAGCTGAGACTTCTGCTCTGCATCCACAACCAGGACAATGTCCCTACAATGATCAACCTCCTAGAAGCTTCCCACGCGACGGAGCTGAGCCCCATCGCGGTGATCGCCGTCGTTCTGGAAGAGGTTGCCGGCAGGATCACAGGCATGCTCGTCTCCCACCAGTCGACCCAGACGCTTGACCCGAACAACTCGAGGTCGGTCCTAATCGTCAATGCCCTCCGCCAGTACGAGCTCTACAACCAGACGTGCGCGACAATCCAGCCCTTCAGCGCCGTCACCCCATTGCAGACGGTGCACGACGACGTCTTCCGCCTGGCGATCGACCAGTCGGCCACCGTCATCATCCTCCCCTTCCACAAGCACTGGGAGATCGACGGATCCATCGGGTCCAACAACAAGGGTGTGCAGGCGATGAACCTGAAGGTCATCGAGGGCGCGCCCTGCTCCGTCGGGATCCTGGTTGACCGTGGGATCCTGACCGGGTCCCTCTCGATGCTCACCAGCCAGTTCATCTACCGAGTCGCCGTCATCTACATTGGCGGGGCCGACGACGCCGAGTCCCTCTGCTACGGGGCCCGCATCGCCGGCCACGACAACGTGATGTTGACCGTGATACGGTACCTCCTCTACGGGTGCGACTCGGCAAGGGAGAGGAAGCAGGATAACTGCTTGATAGATGAGGTGAGGCATCAGAACATCGAGAACCAGAACTTCATATACCAAGAGCAGGTGGTGAAGGATGGGGTGGGGCTGGCGTCGTCGCTAAGGTCGCTTGAGAATTGCTTCGATCTATTGATAGTGGGGAGGACCCACCAGTCACAGATACTGATGGGGCTGGGCGCGTGGAGCGAGTGCCCGGAGCTGGGGGTTGTCGGAGATATATTGGCGGCGCCGGACTTCGGAAGCACGGCGTCGGTGCTGGTAATGCAGCAACAGAGGATGAGAGGGGAGAAGTTTATTAATAGGATGATCAAGCCAGGGAGGCTCAGCCATGATTCGGTGCACGACATGTACTAATTAATCTCACCGTTATTGTAGGAATTCTGTTGTACTACCTCCATCTTTTAAGTAGTCTTGGTTTGATCGGAGATAAAAAATCAAGAAAAGTGAAATATGTATGTGGTTGTAATTAATTATGAGGAGAGAGTTAATTGTAGCCACATATTCTTTGCTATTTTAGGAAATATGGGTAATAAGTGAAATGTACCAAAATGGAAAGTAGGACTATTTAAATGAATAGAGGTAGTTCGAAATTAATGTGTAAATGGCCCAACCATTCAGCAGCACCTTTTCTGCTTTTAAAATTTCATTTCCGCTTCTTCTATTCTTCTCTAGTCAAATTTTGCCATAGAGGGGCGGTCCCACTATTCACTAATAAACATCCACGTGGTCTGTTTGTTTTTTTTAATTTTTTTATATGTATTTTTACCGAAATTTAATATAAGTTTTATAATACTGTTTTAAAGTATATTTTTTACGGATACATGAGTATCATAGTATCCCGTAAAAAAAATATTTCAAAACGATATTGTAAAACTCGTATTAGACTTAAGTGAAAATATATGTCAGAAAAATCAAAAAAGAAACAGATCACATCAACCAGAATGGAGGGAGTCTTAGTTTGGCCCCATTGTTGTACTATATCATATCGTGATTTAACAATTATATGGGTTAAAATACAATGTTTTTAAGACCAAACCGGAAGGCAAACCGGTCTTCTTACCGGTCCACAGGTCGGACCGGTTAAATCGGTCGGACCGAATTAGAGTATCGGAAACGTTATATATTGATTTTAGGATGCATTGATTTTTAGAGTTAATCTTTTGTGCTTAATTTTAAGAATACACATGTGTATACTTGTTAAAATCAGTCATAATAAATATAATAATATAAAATGAAAAATACTATCATACCCATTATATACACACTTAACTTTCTAATCAATTTACATAAACTATATCACATATTGTAATGCCCGAATTTTAGAATAATAAAATAAGCGATTTCGCTTCAAGGTTTCAAAGCATGAATGTTTCTAAAGAGGAAGTTTTAAGTTGTTTATTTGATATCGCCAAGACGAAGCACCATGAGTGCCTAAAAAGTTTGAGAAGTGAAGAGTGAATACTAAGCTTAATAAGAATAGCCAAGGCTAAGCGAGTAAATATGTGATAGCGATCTTTAAATCGCTTGAGTTCATTCATTACCGGTGTATATTGGAGCAGCAGTAGGCTTTTCCAACATACTTCTTGAAGCAGGCACGAAAATCGGACCGGTAGAGGTAGAGGGTTGGTTGTGAACAACTACATAACCAATCCCTTCTTTTGAGCCATAAGGCAGAAGAGACTGCTCAATTCTCTTAGTTGCTTGAGATGCATCATAGAGAGACTTGAGTTTGAAATGCAGTTGTTGTTCACGCCCTTCAGCTGTCTCCAAGCGCTTTTGGAGATCGTCAAGTTCAATTCTCAGAGCGCTAAGTTCGACCACGTTCTTAGCGTTTTGATCAGCTAGCTTGTTGTTCTCGAAGTGGCTTTCTGAGAGCTTATGCTCAAGTATTTTTTGACTCGCTTGCAGAGCCGCATAGTCATGATGCTCACAAGTTACTTTGCTATGCTTTCCCTTGAGCAATTCTAGCTCTTGGGTCAGCTTTGCATTGTCGCTTATGTAGCGACGTACGAGCGTCTGTATAGCTTCATGATTCTCGACTAGGTTGAGGTAATCACTAAGCAGCTCATTGACATCATATTGTGAAGTGACATCTTCCTCATTTTCCTGAGGAATATCCGCTACGCAATTTACATGTGCAAGTGAAATTGACGAGTCTTTGAGTTCGCAAGTTATTACCTCGTCAGCTGCTTCAGAGTCAGCATCGCTCATAGCCATCAGACTGAATTCTGGTTACTCTTCATCCAGAGCGAGCATTCTCATATCAAGCGATAACTAATTCGCTTTTGCATCATCGTCCGTGAACTGGTCTTCATCATGGTTCACTCCATCGATCGGGACGGATGCCTCTTCCGCTATGTAAGCCTTGCGGGAATTCTGGCGAGCTTTGAGTTCCTCTCGCTCCTTTTCTGAAAGTGAGGGGCATTCTGACTTGTAGTGGCCCACCTTGTGACACTCGAAGAACTTAACTGAATACTTCACTCCTGAAGACCCTCGAGTACTGGTCTCCGTTTTTCCTTTGGCTAGCAAGCGACCTTGCTCTCCTTGCTGCTTCTTATAAAATCACTTGTACTTTGCAGCACGAGCGTTGGAAGTATTGAATCCTCTGATGAGTGTGAGCGCGAACTCCTTCAGCTCTTCTTTTGACATGTCCGATATATCACCGTGAGAAAAGGCACAGGATATCTGCTTTGTTGTCATCAGCGGCTTTGAAAGCTAGGTCCTTCTCTAGCGGTTTAGACTTCTCTTCTTCTTCTAAATCTTTGAGCTCCTTTTTGTTGAGATGGAACTTCATAGCTTTGAAGTCTGAGAACAAGGCTTATGGAGATAGAGCACCCAGATCCTTGTTGAACAAGCAGTTTTCCTTTATTGTTTGCCACTTTCCGGATAGTGCGTGGCAAACCTTGCTCTTGATCTCCTTGTGCGAGAGATCCTAGCCGAGAGTGGCAAGAGTAGTGACTAGATTCAACACCATGGTTTCGAAAGCCTCCATGGTTTCGGTTGTCTTCATCACTAGCGCCTCAAATTCTCTCATGACAATAGATAGCTTGTTCTCCTTGATCTTCTCAGTTCCTTGTGAGAGAAGCACATCTCCTTAGCGGTCTTGAACTTTATAATTCTTGCGAGGTGTGCATCTGAGACCGTTGACTGGATCACATTTTTGGCCACGCTATCCAAGTTGTCCACTTTAAAATCTGCAGTGGTGAATTCATTTCCTGGCTTTTCTGCATATGTAGCTTGAGTAGATCCATCACCAGCCAGAGTGCACTTCATAATCATTATTGGACCGTCTATGATAACTTCCCACATGCGGTCGTGTAGAGATGCTAGATGAGATTCCACACGGAAGCTCCATGTGTTGTATCCCTCAAGTATATATTGTGGCAATAAGTAAAATGCAGTATGCATGTTTGTTGGTTAATGCACGTTTTTCTCGAAAGATCTGTTCAAATGAACACAACTTTGTCGCTTTAAAATAGTTTAAAGAGGCACCGATAGGAAAAGCAGTAGTTCAAATGAACTCCAGCTTTGATACCACTTGTTGGCCCGTAGCACTAATAAACACACGTAGAGGGGGGTGAATACGTGTGTAAGAGGTTTTGACCTCTTTTCACTTTTAAAAGCAGTATTAGAAAAACCCCTCTAGTATTTTAGAAAATCACTAAGTAAAAATCTCAAGCGGCCACTTCATTAAAATCGTTTGGTGAAGTATCCACTAGATCAAAGTTCTTACGCGAGTAGAATTTGGTGAGCGAGTGCTAGATTGAGAAAAACTCTTGCTTAAATAAAAACGTGAGTTTGCTTAAGTGTCAGTGCTTGAATGCAATGTATAATCAAAGCATTAAAAAAGTGAAGCATATATAAAGTTAAGAGGTAAACAACACAAGCGAGATCTATAGTGGTTCAGTGACAAACACCAACGTCCACTCTTCTTCCAACCTTGGAAGGAAAAGAACTAAACTCACAGATCTTCAGTCCTCTGTATGGACAGTACCCAGAACTTCAGTCCTCTAGATTAGAGAGTACACGGATCTTAAGTCTTCCGGTTAGACAGGCAAGCGACTTCGGTCCCGCTTGTGGACTGTTACAGGGTTGTTGTAAAATACAACGAATTTCTTTAACTACAAGATAACCCTTTGACAAGATGTACAAAGGATAAGATAGGGTTATCTTCTTCTCAGATATTCGAGTATGAACAAGAACACCCAAGGTAGAGAAAACTGCTACATAGGACAATTGAGGTTCTAAGGAACTCAATTAACAACTTTAGACCCTAAAGAATTTAATAGAGTTCTTACGAGAGTTGTAAGATTTTCTAAGTATAAAAACACTTAAGAATTTGACAGCGTAATGGCTTGAATACGCGAGTGTTGAGTTGTTGAATTCTGAAATCATCAGTAGTATTTATAGGAGACGATCCTGATGTAGCCGTTAGAGAGAGCCGCATCTTCAACGTCACTTTCCTCGTACTTCCTTGAAATCTGCTCATTCCGTAGGAAGATTGCATATTTGTCATGATTTTGCAGAGTTAAATGTGTACATGAATCTTCTTAATTGATCTTCAGTTGACTTGCAGAGTGGTTGGCCAATCCCGTGTGTCCACCTGTCAATCAGACTCTGACTTCGTTAAATGAAGTCCGTATCTTCTGGATTTGCATTTGGCATTGGACATCACTTGGGATAAGATTGTACAGTGGTCGCTTGTCTTTCTCGAGCTATCTTGTTTGTTAGATGAGCATCGCTTGAAGAAACGTTGCTTTGGTTCTTCGCTTGTGAAGACCTCTTGAAGATATCCGCTTGAGATGAACTTCTCTTGATAAACTTCGCTAGGCAGATCTTTATAGCTTATAGTAAGCTCGAGCGACAGTTTAATAATTCCGCTTGGCCAAAACCTTTAAAAATCGCTAGGTCTTCAAACTTTTCTTGGTAGAAATACACTTGGAAGAAAATTAAGCTCTCTAACAACTGAGCATTTCTAGATACAAGAAAAAGTTTACAAGTGTTTTTCATCTAGGGGAGGTCTTTTACAAGACTATAAGAACATGAATAAATTAGCTAAAGGGGCTTTGGTATAATCAAAACAATTAATGAATTTTATTAATTTAAAATTAACAATTAACTAAATATTCCAACACCGGCTTATTGCTCCCGGTGGCCATGAAGTTACCTATTCACTTCGGTTTGCCTTTTCGACCACCAGCAATGAGGCAGAATACGAATCCCTCATCTCTGGACTCCGCCTCACTCAAAGCCTCAAAATCCAATCTCTAAAGGTTCACAGTGACTCCCAAGTCATTGTAGGACACGTCACGGGGACAAGCGAGGCTAGAGGGGAGAAGATGCGGAAATACTTAGAGAAGACCCAAGTCATTGTAGGACACGTCACTGGGACAAGCGAGGCTAGAGGGGAGAAGATGCGAAAATACTTAGAGAAGACCCAACAGTTGCAGTTGGCCTTCTCATACTTCAAGATCGTTCGCATCCCCCGAACTCAGAATAACCGAGCTAACGCCCTAAGCAAACAGGCATCATCGTCGAGTTCGCCCTTAGTTGAGGAGATGAAGTACAACATTATAGAGGAAGAAGAGGTTACCACTCTGGTCATGACTGAGCCGAACTAGATGATGCCAATCCTAGCATACCTGGAAAGAGACGAACTGCCCAGTGACAAGTTGGAAGCCAGGAAGCTACTCTGCCAATCCAAACAAGGGGTTCTCTATAGGAAGTCCTATATGCAGCCCCTGTTAAGGTGTGTAGGACCTGAAGAGGTGGACTACGTATTAAGGTAAGTACACGAAGGGTCCTATGGGAGCCACATTGGCGCTAGGGCATTGTCCAAAAAAGTCATGCGGTGGGGTTATTACTGGCCAACCATGGCCCAGGATGCAGCTCACCTCGTCAAAACATGTAGGAAGTGCCAAGCCAATGGAAATGTCCCAAGGGCACCTCAATCCGAACTGACGAGCATGCAAAGCCCCTGGCCGTTTATGCAGTGGGGCATCAACATCGTAGGTCCACTCGAGAAGGCTCCGGGACAGCTACAGTTTCTGATAATCGCCGTGGACTACTTCACGAAGTGGGTCGAAGCTAAACTGTAAGCAAAGATCACAAGCAAAAAGACTTAAAACTTCGTTTGGAAATATATAGTCTGCCACTTCGGCATCCCCCATGTCCTTGTGTCAGACAACGAGACTCAATTCATTGATAAAGCCTTCAAAGAATGGTGTCAAGAACTCAAGATCCAACAAAGATTCACCTCAGTAGCACATCCAAAAGCAAACGGTCATACCGAAGTGACGAATCGAACCAACGTCAAGGGCATCAAGACTCGACTTGACCGAGCCAAAGGCCTGTGGGTGGAAAATCTGCCGAACGTCCTTTTGGTCATACCAGACCAACCCCAAACCTCAAATGGGAAGACTCTATAAAACCTCGTCTACGGGACCGAAGCAGTGATTCATGTTGAGATCGGCATGTCAAGCCCACACACAGCAAACTTCTCAGCCGAGGATAACGAAGAAAATCTTCGAGCTGACCTTGACCTTGTGGAGGAAAAGATAGAACTGACCTTCATCAAAGAGGCTCGGTACAAACAACAAGTAGCCCGGTACTACGACCAAAGGGTGAAGTCACAACAATTCAAGGTCAGAGACGTCGTCCTCAAGAATAACGATGTAAGCAAAGATGAGAAGCTCGGCAAACTCAAAGATACATGGGAAGGTCCATATCGGGTCAGTGAAGTCCTCAGCAAAAGGGTCATACAAGTTAGCTCATATGTTCGGTGAGATCATACCCCGAACTTGGCATGTCTCAAATTTAAAGAAGTACTATGTATAAGTGGAAAGAGTTATTTTTGTCATTTATGTCTTCGTTATCATTTATGTCTTAGGACCTTTTCTTGTGAAACCTTTTTATAAATAGTTCGTTTCTTCAATGAATCAAATTTCTCAGTCTTTGTTTATTACTTTATGTCTTCATCGCATTCATGTGCATGTCATTATTCCACTTATATGTGATACTTCGAACTTAAGTCTCAAAGGCTGGCCCCCTGATGAGACATCTAAACCCAAGGACTGTCAAAATCTTCTAAGGAAGGTATAAGGTTATTCTTTAGGTCGACAAGCCCTTGAAGGATCGAACAACACTTCTTTTTATGATGTGCAATTCTCCTCTCAATGGGACCTCATCTCTCCCACTTCGGGGGAGTCACTCAAGCGCGCACCAAGAGACAACTCCTAGTGATAAAACTCGCCAAACAAGGAACCCTATTTCGGTAACATTAAAGGTCGCAACCTTTGGTAAAACCGAAGTCATAACTACCTTTATTTCGTTAAGGGTGTATGTACTACAATCTAAAGCGACTTCAGTTCGCAAGTTAAAGCAGTTCGGCATATATTCAAAACGAAGTAAGAGAAATATTTGTGGACACCTGAAGAGTTCGTACAAATAACAGATCTTCATTATCAGTGCTTTTTATTACAAAGTACAGTTCAGGGGTTACGAGGCCTATTACAGGGGAGCCACATGTGGGCAATATCTCTAGGAGCCTCGGCTCTCAGTATATAATCTAGATTAAATCTACTTCGGCTGGCAGCACCTCGAGTAGATCCTCTCCCTCTCTGACTTCGAGTTTGAGGTGCTCTACCACCACTCCGTCTCAGCATTTCTCGGCGATCCTGTTCGGTGTACCCTTGGGATTTCGAATGATCGAGCTGCGAACACTGGGAGTCTCTGCTAGAAGCCTGACCAAGCTAGGGTACCGAGCTTCAAACAGGTTGTACAACGCTGAAAGGCTCCGCAATTGGTCTAACAAACCGCGGTACTCTCGATTCTCCACGCCCTGCTTGGTCCTGACTATCTTGCACTTGGCCCAAATCTCCACCATCTCATCTTTCACCTCAGTGATGGTCAGGCCATCATTCCGGTGAATGATCCCCTCTTACTCGGTATTCTCGTTAGTCAAAGCTTTCACCTCGGCCGCAGCCCTCTCCAGCTCGGCCTGGAGATCTTCCAGCTTCAGCTCGAGCTCCACGACTTGGGCAGTAACTTTATCGACTTGCACCTAGCAGTCGGCGGACTTTGCTTCCGCTTCATCTGTAGCCTGGGTCTATATGTCTCTCCAGTACCGAGCATCGGCCTCCACACTCCACACTCCACACCTTCTCTAAGAGCTTCTTCAGCTTAGCGTGATACTCAATTAATACCTTGTGAGACTATAGCAATATAAAAAAAATACGCAGAATGAAGATGCAGTTCTGAGGAAAAGATTCTTTATTTAATTCAAAAAAGTACATCGGAGAGCAGCATGGCCGAAGTACAAAAATTCTTATTCTATAAAAAAGAAAAGGAAGTCATACAGAGGGTAGACTGGGCTGCTGCCATGTCTTCCTTCCCCTTGGCCGAGGTCTACTGCACTCCGGCTTCAGCCGCTCCAGGCACCTCCGATCCAGCAACAGGGGTGGCCACCGTGGGGCCTCCAGTCTCCTCGAGGATAGGAGGAGTAGCAGCCCAGTCGCCTTAGGTCTCCTCGAAGAAAGGAGGAGTAGTAGCCTGGTCTCATGTTCCTCCTCTTCCTTTTCTTCTTCTTCCTCATCCTCTCCGCCCAACAAGTGCCTCACCGGAGCAGGCTCCACGTCTCCCACACCGAGGAAAGCAGCCTTCGTTGCTGCGTCTAGGTCCGTGGTGCACGCACGCACGGCCTCAGCTGTCAGGAGGCTGGAGGAAGAAGCGAGGTCCTCCAGCAGGGGCAAAGACTTCAGCCAAGCCGCGATGACTCGGGCGTAAGCCGGCACAAAGCTGCCCTGCTCCAAGTCCCTGGCCTCGGCAACAAGTTGCACCAAGCTACTCACCAGGGAAGAGAACTGGAGACACTTGAAGAGCTTCTCCGTGTAAGCCCGGAGAAGCTCCCCTTGCAAGTCGACGATGCCGGCCTCGACACCTTGGACCGCATCCGTGATCGCGAGCTGTTGTTGTTGCATCAAATGCTCCAACTCAGCCCGGGCCGCCTTGGCCTCCGCCTCCCCCTTCTTCTGGGCTTGGAGGGCATGGGACACCCTCACCTCGGCATTCTCCACCTTTTAGGTAAGGCGGGCGATGTCGTCCTCCGCCTTGGTAAGGGCCCTGCCGAGCTGCTTGTGCTTGGCGACCCCCCTTTCCACATCCGCTAGAACGAGCCTAGCACGCTGCAATAAGGAAATGGAGTTGTTAGCACAAAAAAAAGAGGAGGCAAAATCCAATTACCTCTACAGCACTCTGGGGCCACGATGTGGCCTCGGAGGGAACCAACATCGGGACGAGGTCGGTCAGTTGGAGGCCCGACCCTTGCAGGGATGGGGTCGGCTACAACGCCGAACTCATCCACGGCCTTGTATTCAGGGCCTTAGAATCCTCCGGCGTGTACTCGGAGGACGCAGTGGAGGCAGACTGGGTCTTCTGCCTCTTCGGCTCCTTCTCCTCTGGAGAGGAGTCAAGCGGAGCTGGCTCTTCTTACCTTTGCCCTTGCCCTTGTTGGTGCTGCTCTGGCCACCAACGTCCAGCTCGAAGAGAGGCACTGCGCCACAGCAAAAAGACACCTGAGCAAAGAAAAAATAAATCAAGGGAAGTTCGCGAGATGTCAGCTCGATCCTCACCCTTCTCAACCTCGGCAGGAGTAGCCGAACTAATGCTAGCTTGGGC
>JAOWBJ010136704.1:0-12724 GCA_028566335.1 Monarda citriodora | reverse complement strand
TTAAATATACTCTAACAACTATAGAAAAATACTTAACTAATTAAAAGCTTGCAAGATTGAGAAATGTACTAACTACTCTGAATCTTTACCTAAATCAAAGACACGATAACTTCACATAAATGCAACAACGACTTGAGACATAAATGAGCTATCAAACACTACATAAATACCATTAACTACCAAGCAAAAGTCGAAAATATCATAAAACTACAATATCCAAACATTAAGCAACATTTAACAATAAAGTCGAATACTTGAACGAAATTAAAGCAAACAAAAGGAGGCTATGGGAGCCTCTAAAATTCTAGATTGTCTTCTAACCCAAAGCTAAGAACTACTAAAAACTAAAGAGTGTTTTTCCCAAAGCAAATAGATGAAAGCTAAGTGTCTAAGGTTTCTCCCCCCAAGTATGCGAAAAAAAGAACTCTTCAAAATGAGCCAAGTGTTGGCTTTTATACCCCTTTCTTGTCCACCTCACCGGCGCTAATGTGGCATTTCTTCTTGGTCAAGAGTAGCGTCTGTCCACGCTGTCATCCACGTTTCGGGTGAGTCTTCGGGTTTGACTTGGGTTGCTGACACTCGCTTTCGAACTGGCCAATTTGATAGACTGGGCCATTCCTGCTTCCCTTCTTTCTTGCATAATTTCTCCTTCTTTTTATCACTTTTCCCCCCTTTTATTCAAGTCCCCTCCATCTTTGCACTCGTGAGTGTATCTTTTCTTTTCCTGCTCCAAACACGAATTAACTAACTAAAAACAAAAAAAAAATAAACGCTAAAAAGAACTAAAAATAAGGTGACTAGTGTGCGTGTGTTAGCCTAGCAGTAGGGGCTTAATGCCTTAGACCAAAGGTCCCGGGTTCGAGTCCTCCGTGGCGCGGCTTTTACATTTCTTGTTAATTTAATTTTAAAAAATAAAAAATAAGGTGACTAAAACCGACCTATCAATAGCTCATCCTCAAGCCAACAAACAGACCGAGGTCACCAACTGAACTATCGTGAACGGACTGAAATCTCGACTAGGACGAGCTAAAGGAAGGTGGGTGGAGAACCTACCCAATGTCCTATAGTCCTACTGGACTACACCCAGAACCTCGCATTGAGAGACGCCATATAGTGTCACCTATGGCACCGAGACAGCAATAACAGTCGAGATCGGGATGCCGAGCTCTCGTGTTATACACTTCTCCGAAGAGATCAATGATGAAAACCTCCGAGCTGATTTAGACTTGTTGGAAGAGAAAATAGAGCTCGCCTTCATAAAGGAAGCCCGAGATAAGCAACAAGTAGCTCGCTACTACAACTGCCGAGTGAAGCATCATCACTTCCAGGTCGGAGACCTTGTTCTCCGAAATAATAAAGTCAGGAAAGCAGTAAAGCTCGGCAAATTGGAAGCCACATGGGAGGGACCATATCAGATCGCGGAAGATCTCGGAAAAGGTTCCTAAAAGATCGCACAATTATCTGGTGACCACTTACCCCGCACTAGGCATATTTCCAATTTGAAGAAGTTTTATGTATAAGTGAGCAAAGTGTAGTGTAACGTCCCGTTTATTTTACTATTACTCCACTACCTATTCCACCGGTAGCCAATTAGCCAGAATTTTCGGAAATAAAATACTTGTCTCTTTTTGTCAATATTATTGTGTGTACGCGCTCGTAATCTTTATTATTAATAGCAATATTGTTGTTATTATTTTTTTACTACAAGGTTGTTAATAAAAAAAGGCATTTATTCGAAATGCGAGTTTGTAGATTAAATTTAGATATGATATGGTAAATAACAGTGTGATCAACTGCTTGACCGTAACAATAAAAGAAAATGGGACATAACATTTCATTAATCGAATAAGTACAAGTCCCGACCTCTAAGGACCCTACGCTAGTTCGACCTACCCTACCCTGGGAAAGAACCAGCTAAGAAAACCCGGATGGAGCATTTCAATGCTAAAAAAGAAATAGAAAATCTCAAACGATTATGTTACAATTCTCCAATACATCACAGTCAATAGGAAAGAAATACCGAAACCAAAAGCCAGAGTTACATCAGAGGAAACAACACAAAAATACAAAAAGTGAATCAGCCAGGATCATCCAGTTTTGGCAAAAAGGAGGCAGCTCTTTTCCTCACCAAGAGTCCAGCAGAGTCAAACCAGAATGGGTTCAGGAAAGTGGCAAAGACAGCCCTTTCCAGTCGACATGACAGAGGCAGTGAAGCCAACACAGATCAACATCGAGACAGCGACGGGTAGCCAGACCGATCGATAAGGCCAAGTTTCCTCAGCACAAGGAAACAAAATTACAACAGAAAGCATGCTTAAGGTCAGAGAAAGGATCAACAGAGGATCCAAACAATTAATGCACAAGAGCTCCTTAGGTGCAGAAACATCAGGAAAACTAGTATAAATACAGGCTCTTCCCTTCACCAACATTCACAACACCGAAAAACACTTAGAAAAGAAAACCAGAGAGAAAAGAAGCAGATAAGCAGCGGCTGGAGTAGGAGAAGCAGGAGGACCAGATCCCCCACCCCCAAGCCACCAATCTAGCCATAAACCATAGCAAGGTAACAAGCATACACCCAAACCTACCTTTAACTCCTAGTCTAGAAGAAAACAAACCAAGTATGGAAAACCTAAGCATAAAATTGAACACTAGGAAGCACAACAAGCATGATAGGACACACGCACACACCAAGGACTTAGATCAGCATGAATTACATAAGGAAAAATCACAATCTGCTTAAAATCTTTTAATGAGACAGAAACCTCACAAGTTAAACAGATCAGGCAAATACATAAGAACTGGGATCATGTAGAACATAACATAACAGGAAATAAAGAAGGGAGGGAAGGCTTCTCTTAGAAATATGAACAGAGGACCCAATTTTCACAATGAACAGACTGAACACGAGACACCAGACCAATAACTTAGGATTTTACCACTCAAACATGCTTAGACTTGATCACACCCTAGACTCATAAACAAATAACATGCTTTAAACCCCAAACTGAACTTAGAACTCCAACAAACCAAGCACTAAAACACCGAGCAGGCAGAAACATAGAAGGATCAAACAGGACTCATAAGACTTACCAGAACATAAGGGAGGAAACATAACATAAAGAACCCTAGACCTAATAAACAACAAGAACCAGAAGAGGGTTAAGGTTAGGGTTTAGCTGCCGAGCAAGAGGATCCACGAAGACTCACCGGAGTGAGCCATGCCGGAGCCATCGACCTCAACCGGAGCCGCCGTCTCGGACTTTCAACCTGCAAGAAAAGAGAGAGGGGGGTTAGTAGGGGAGAAATAGTAGACAGAGAGAGAGACTAAGAGAGAGGGGGAGGGTAGATACCTCATCGACGGCGGAAGGAGGCCGGCGACTCACGGCGGTGGAGAAGCCACATGCATGACCAGAAGAACCCGCCGGAGTATCGGGAGTAGCAGCCAAAGCGCCTTCTCACCGACAAGGCAGAGCCTCCACCGGGGCCATCGGAGCACCGAGGCGACTCACGGCGGAGAAGAAACACCCGAAGAGGAAAAAAAACCCTAGGAGTGGGCATCGTCGCAGAACCAGAGGGAGGAGGCAGGAGTCACAGCCAAGGTGACCACCGGACCACCGGCGATGCGGCGGAAGCGGCGCGAGGAGGCGGATCGACATCGCCATTGCAGGACCGAGAGAGAGAGTTGAGAGTTAGGGATTTCAATTCAGGGTGAGGGTGAGAGGGAATGAGGAAAGAAGAAGGGTTTACCCTCTTTA
Source organism: Monarda citriodora (assembly GCA_028566335.1). NCBI lineage: Eukaryota > Viridiplantae > Streptophyta > Magnoliopsida > Lamiales > Lamiaceae > Monarda > Monarda citriodora. Next base: position 8,966 of record JAOWBJ010136704.1, on the reverse strand, counting down.
GTTGTCGAGTCGGGTTGCGGGTCGGGTTGACCCGCGAAATAAACTATCTGGGCCGCAAGAGATGGGCTTGGGCCAAGCCAATTATTCAGCAGGGCTGTGCCTTTTATTTCTTCTGGGCCGGTCATTTATTCCATTGAGCCAAATTAAATCAATCCAGGCCCAGTAACTTATTTATTCTGAACCAGACCTTTTTATTTAATTTCCGAACCTAATTACTCAGTACAATTGGGCCAGATAATTTATTTCTAGACCAGACTATTTATTCCAGCCAGGCTCTATTTAATTTGGGCCTAATTAATTTATCACTGAACCCGATTGGTTATTTGCAGTAAACCGAATCCAGAATTCCTTAGATGAGGTTTATTCTAGCAGCTAGGTCGGGTTTTAATCCACTAAGTCCACAACAATCGGGCCACATTAACCCAATAATAATTACAAGTGAAACTTAATTAATTGATTAATTGGCCAGTTCCAGTAAATCCAGCCTAGAGATCTCAACAGAATTATTCGTCATGAATGACTGAAACTTATGACTCGAATCTCCGTAAAATCCAGATAGGAGAACCCACTTAAGATTAACATCTCCAGTCAGATTAATTTCTTCAGTAGTTGTTGAGTCTTAAATTCTCTTTTGTCCTTGAAGGTTGCTCTTCAGCAAAAGGTTAAGATCAATGTGCTCAGATCTATAGCAGTTAGAAGGACAATCGAGGTGGGCTTTCTAACTAGCACCCCATTGTGGGCTTTCTATCAAAATAAAATATGTTTCTCAGCTATTATTTCTTTCCAGTATTGCCATGCCATAAAATGCTTTATGTTTTGTATAAGACATATCTGTGTGGCATCAGGTCCACTTGTGGCAACAGGTCCACTTAATCGAATTCGGGTCCCTGGCCTTAGATCCATGGACTAGTGTACACCTAGGGCGCTCATTCAGATAGTGACCGACCCTCGTAATTGTGGAGGGTGGCCACCCTTCCGGTTACTCAGTAGCAGATATGGTTGATTACACTTGAACTTAGCTTGCGCAAGCACTTTTTAGATCACAAATACTTTTGATGAACATAGGTGCTTTAGAAAGAAACTCCCTATGATTCTCAGATAAAATGGCTTGACAATAGATAACTGTTTTGGGCATGTGTTCACTGAGTGCTTTTGTACTCAGCCCTGTACGTGTTTTCCCTACGTGCAGGTTGAGCGGGAAGAATCTTGGTGACTGGCAGGCTTCAGTATTTGTCAAGGAGTCGAAGATGCTCTTGGTAGTACGTGTCATCATACACGTGCTCACGAAATTCCGTTGTCGTTTTTCCCTTTGAACTCTTAGTCATGTTGTGTAATTTAACTCACTTGCCAAGTACACTATTGTGAGTCCACGATGATTGTATTGTTAATGGATAAGGAATCCTCCTTTAGACATATTTTGTCATCAGTTAATAAAATACCTTATTAAATCTTCCTTTGCAAATTGAGTCTATCCTTAAAATTAGCAAAAGTTACTTTTATTTTTATTTCTTTAATTTTCGATAACGTAATTCCGAACTTTGTTATTATTGGCAAAGTGCGTTCGTTACATTTGGTTTTGCTGCCGAACTGGTTTGACTATGGATTTCTTCACGAATTTATTTCTATGTATGGTGTTTATATTTTCTTGAATCTGGAAATGCCAAAACCAAGATGAAGTTGGGTCTCTATGTGTAGTTCAACATATGTTTAATGATTTTTTATTTTTTTAAATGTGGAATTCCGATGTTATAGTGAGGTGAAACATTGCACTGCTTTAATTTTTTTTTCTTCATTCTTCAATTAATGTCTGATGTTTTGTATAATGGTTTACGTAAATGTTGGTTTCTTTGAGGGGGAACTAGGAAGCAATGATATTTATGGTAGTCGTTCGGGGAAGAAAAAGGCCGAAAAATGTGGTTGGACTTCGAAGGAGGAGGAGGTGTTAATGGCGGCCTTGAAAAAGGCATTTCCGAATACTGATATCAAGGGAAATCCGACAACGGCTTCAGAGGTGGGTATCTGCTCCACCTCGAAGTTGCAATGAAAAAGGCATTTCTGAATACTAATATCAAGGGAAAACCGCATATTGACTCCAAGATCATTGGTTTGAAAAGAATCTATGCAATCCTCACTTATGTGCTTTCGCATAGTGGCGTTGACTTTAATATTCACGGCGACAATAAAACGAGTGCCCCAACGATCTTTGGGAAGATATCACGAGTGTATGACTTCTTAACTACGAAACTTTTACCTATTATTATGTAATTTGTATGCCTTTGTGTTACATGTTAAATATGGTTTTGCCACATATTCCTTCCACATTTGTATGCAGAGTATATCCGCAGCTAGAAATTAGCATACTAAATCGTGGGATTTCTATAAAGACTAGAAATTGGTCTTCGGGAAGGATAGAGCAAATGGAGGAGATGCCGCCGAATTCATGGACATGGTCAACGACATATTACAGAATGACGAGGATATACTCCCACCGAACAAGCAACATTAAGACGAAAGATTTCACAAACTTCCAGTTCGTAGGGCATCCAATGCCTCTGCTAGTGAAGATTTCACCCATTCTACTTCTGAAACTGCCAAGATGAAGAAAAAGGGGAAGAAAAGGGCGTTTGAGGATAACATTAGTACTTTAGTCAATCTCGTCGGAGATATACAACATACCAATGTCGCAAAGTACGAGGCTTTCACAAATACAATTGCAAAGAAGGAATCTGTGAAGCAATCTCGTGATGGACTATGGAAATCGATTCAGAACATCCAAGGTTTAACCATGAACGAAAGGTTCGAAGTTGCTGAGAAGATACTTGATTCCAATGCACGTGTCGAGCTATTCCTTACCCTTGCGGATGATGCTCGTTATGCGTATTGTTCTCGCATTCTCGGGCAGTTGGACTGAAGCATAGTGGGCCTTGTTGTTTTGTGTGGTGTTGGATCTCAACTAGGGTGGGAAGTAGTATTATTTTTTTGGTCTTTTTTTATTTCCATTATCTCTTCTTATTAAACTAGCTATGGAAACTTAACGGTTGTAATGTAATTCCCAAACCCTACTATTTTTAATATTATGTCTAAATCTTGCATGTAATTGACACCTTTCTGTTTATTAGTACAACCGAACCCTAGTAGCTATAGAAACTTTCAGTTGATTAAGTCTAAAACTAGCTATGGAAACTTCATGGTTGTCATGTAATTTTCTTGAGGTATACTTCATTTCCTTCACTCGTGGAATACACCATGCAATTTGGGAGTGTTGTTTTCGTATTTAATTGGAAGATTGGAGCTTACTTAGATATTCGGTATTTAATATTCGTGGTTCGTATTATTTGTTTAACCCGTATTTCGATAATCGTATTCTATTCATGCAACTAATGTATATTATTTATTATCTTAATCCAAACAACTTGAGGCTACAAAACACTAACTAATAAATAATGCTTTGTCTTACCAAACGACAATCTTCCTTTAGGTAGATACCAATAAAGACTCTTGACTTGTCACTTCTACAAAGCATATGTCACGTACACTTCTTACACATACTACAACATGCATATATCAATCAAGAACATCACACCAAGGTTTAAAGAAAAAAAATTCGACACATCTAAATCATAACACACATGGCTCATTCTTCCCCACACCTCCTTATGCAAATGTGGGCCACTAACAAATTTGGCATGCACAAAGTTTATCTTCATGCTTAAAAGAAGAATCATATCATGAAATGTGATGTTTGAATGCAAAATTCCATGCAAATGTGTTGGCTTTATTACCATATTGGAACTCAAAGCCTAGAACCCACAAATCACAAGTTGAATAGCTTTCTCCATGGACATGTCGGCCATCTCCTCTTCATTTATATAAGCAATTGATTCTTCACATATTATACCCATCAAACTTGACCAACACTCCACTATCACTTTCCTATGGATATCAAGAAGCAAGAAGTGTGCTTCTACTATGCACCATGGACCCAACGCCTCGATGAGATTTTCTTACGTCTCCTCATAACGATTTGGGAAGCGCCTTCGGTCGTGAGATCGAAGATGTCGAAGCCGTACTCATCGAAACATTGTACAACTTCAATATGCTATGCAAAGTTTCGCTCGAGCTCGATGATATAAAGCGTCGATTTGGATATCTCCATGATAGGTACGATGCTTGGAATTTGCTATTTAAAGATCGAGAGGTTGTTTGGGATGTTGACGAACAAGTCGTGTTTGCAAGTGATGACGTTTGGAAGCGTCTCATATTGGTATGTATGATTTCTTCATTTTTTTTGTGACCATGCATGTGGTTATTCACACTTTCTTCAAACCTTTTGTAGGTAAATCTAACTATGAAATGCTACTACACCGCGAAGGAACCTCATGAAGCCTACTTGAACAAATTGTTTGGACCACCGAAATCCCGAAGTGGACAAGCTACGTCGGAGGAAGTTACTAGCCCAGTTGCCTCGCGGAAGCATCGACTTTTTAGCACTAATGACATGCACACTCTTGTCGGCATAGTGAATCCGGTTCCGATAGCTCGGACGCCTCATGCGCCGGATGATGGCCATGCATACAGTTCGTGCTCGTCATCCTCGACGAGGTTTAGTAGGAAGGAGTGATATGGTTTCGTAATGGTGTTTGTAGTTGTTTATGGTTTTCGTAATATTTGGAAGTGTAGTTTCGATTTCTAGGCATCATTTTATGTTTTCAATCAAGTGAGGTAGACTCACGAAGTTCGCATTGTATCCTTTTTTCCCGTTGTGTGATGTGTTTTAAATAAATGGAATCGATGTAGGCTTTCTTCAAATCTACTAGCAATTTTTCGCAATTTGAATAGCCTCAATGTCTCGTTTTGAAACCGGCACAAGTCACATGTACAAAATTGGTACAGTTTTGAACGAAATAAATATAAACACAATCGCTTATTTTAGAAAATTTTAGGTTGGTTATCTTCTATGAAATCAACAACAAGCTTTTGATTTTTAGACTTCACATTGGACATAAACTAATGCTCGTTTAATTCCATTTTCCGCAAAGGAACCTTGATAAATAATCTCCAATAGAGTACTGTCATACATAAGTCTAAATTTGTAATTATTATGCATAGTACAAACATAAACACAATGGACATTACACACTCTGGATGAGTTTTCCAATGATGATCCATAACAATACCAAGACAAGAGACATAAAAATGATCAATGCAATGTCTCGCTCTAAATCAGAACGTAGTCGTCGTTCATTGGCAACCGGTTGTGTGGTATGGCGGAATTGATGATGAGACGTCATGGATTTAGACACGTTTGTAGGAGATTCGGCCGGTGTCGCCTCTTGGCCCATCAAAACATATTCAGGTTTCATGTTCATCGGATCGTTCTTATGGTATTCATCACACCAGAAGAAGTGATCGGTATGAGTTATCCTTGCTGGAAATTTGTAGTAATACCTTCCCGGGTTGTCGGAATAGGGACCAGCACATTTCCAAACCATCTTACCAGTCTTGCAGAAGCAAATTGGAATTGCAGGATGAGACTTCCATTTAAGTTTCATTCTGCATATTGGCATAAAATGAAAATATTCAAGTACTAATAGTTGATTCCCAAAACACAATGAGCATTGCATATAATCTCCAACCATTTCAATTATGACATATTGCTGAACAAACTAAACACAATCATAGAGTTCACGACATAGGAACCACAAATTCAATCACACTCGAACAAATTTATTCGCGTACACAATGAAGGAATTTTTTTCGACCAATTTAAATCCTAAAGCCATCTAGATTGCCAGATTGAGTTGGCAATTTCTTCACGAAAGGCCGTCCACTGAGCAGAAGACTCCACATTGCCAACGTACTCAAGTTCTTCATCGACCTCAATCTGGGGCTCTACGACAGGTTGCATATCCAATTCTTACTCAATGGGATCAACCTCCATTTATGTGCGAATGAAATTATGGAGCAGGATACAGGCACCAATTAACTGAATTTGTCTCTTCATGGGGTAAAAAGATGCTGACCTCAGGATACCCCAACGTATTTTCATAACACCGGAAGCATGTTCAATTACATTCCGAGCTTTCGAGTGCCACATATTGAAAAACTCGTGTGGTTTAATGGGCATCTGATTCTCCAAACCTCACTCCTTCAAATGGTATCGAACACCTCGATAAGGAGTGAGGAATCCTTCGCTATTTGCGTACCCATTATCCGCCAAATAGTAATTACCTATGCAGATATAGTGGAAACACAATAGTTAAAAGATAGCAAATTTGTATGAAAAATAAACATGGTTGAATGAAAAAAAAAAAATCTACCCCTAGGAACTCTTAGGCCGTTGGCTCTATTTATCGCATCCCGTAAAATCCTAGAATCAGCGGCAGGCCCCTCCCATCCCGGAAGAACATAGACAAAGCATAGATAATGGTCACAAACTAGCAATGTGTTAGTCGAAATCTGGCCCTTTCGGGTCTGAAATCTTGGTTTGTCCTCATTCGCGACCTTCACATCAATGTATGTTCCATCTAATGCACCTAAGCACCCTTAATGAGATGATGAGACATTGTTAGACATAAGTACAATTGCAAATATGCAGAAAAATGCTAGAGTGTCGCAGTGGATTGAGATTGAAACCAATATACCTTGAACCACTTCCATCGATGATCAGTGCAATTGGCAGGAACGGGCTCAGGCTTCACAAGAAATAAACCGTGCAGCAAAAGGATAGCCTTAAGAACCGAATGCACATAGCTTGACACAATTTGCCCCGATCGGTCGAAATCAAAACCTACGACTCTGTTTTTTGTGGTGGGCTAGTATGCCTAAGAATGTGGCTACTAGTTCTTCAACTGAAACATATTTCCCGTCTACCAAACCACCTACTTCACGCAATAGTACAACTAGTCGACCAAAGGTATTCCAATCCATTCTAAGATTCGCAACACATTCTGCATTATTGACCCCTACAAGTCTAGTCAGGTGTTTAACTTGATGTGAGATTTTGTATATCATAGAGTAGGCTTTCTCGTATTCAATGCGTTTACGTTTTTTACCATATATGGCAATAATAAGAATTACAATGGGTAAAATCTCAAGCAAGCCGTCACTATCTATGGAGTCCTTCAAGTAAGACATCCAGTCATCGTCAAGATCAGCGTCAGACATTATCTGGAAATGCCTAAGGAAGTTTATTAAAGATCAATGCATCAGATTCACATTCAAACTCAGATTAACATTCAAACTCGGGTAATAGTTTAACAATTCAGCAACTAATCCCCAAATAAACTGCATAAATAATAGTTTCAATGTTAACAAATAATCCCCAATTCGGCAACAAGATCAGTTTAACATTCAAACAAAAATAATCCCCAAATCGTGAACATTCGAACTCAGATAAAAAAATGAGCAATGCATCATATTCACATTCATGTTTTTGAAGATGTGTTCTCCAACTTAACAGACATTCCCAGACATAAGCAATAAGAACCGAATTCACAGACAATACACAACAATCTGAAAAATAAATAAAAGCCAAATAAAAAGAAATAAATCGCAACATAAATTGGTTCAGAACAGATCGAGATAAGTTATTTGGCATAGACTCACGATATGTGAAAAAAAATCCCAGATCTGCTATGAGGTTGGAAGACCCAAGCCTAGAAGACAACCATTTTCCATTGTGAAAAGTAAAGGTCGCCGGAGTAAGAAATCTATGGAAAAATCGACTAACCTAACCGACCTCGAATTCACGATGAGTTAGCAGTGCGTGGATTCATGGTTCGTATTTTTTGCTCGGCGAACCAAATCGTCGATGTTGGCGAAGAATATCACGAGCAGGTCGACTGATTTTTTGTGGAAAGGGAAGGGTAATTTGGGAGAGAAATGAATTTACTCCATGTAACTGTTCAAGTTCGAAAATAAAAAGAGGGGGAGGCTCGAATATTTTTCAGGCTGGAACAATGATTTCAATATAAGGTCTTGGAAAAATAACGGGCCTTGGGCTTATACAAACATGGCTACCAAACACACTTACTTCCCCATATTAGACCACACTAAAGGGGGCTAATCTAGCCTAATACCCCCTACCAAACAACTCTAAATGCAATAATATGGTCATTTGTGATTTCGTCTAATATTATTATTCATAAAATATATTGATAGGAGACATTTGCATAATGATAACGCGAATTAATATGCAAATCATATGGTAATATTTATTTCCCCAAAACAAGAAGATACAGTTAATATATTCAGTATATAACTCCAACATTAATGACATTAACTTCCCCTCATGATTGAATGCTCCCTATATATAGGATTGCATTGCACTTATAAAGGAGAGGATTGGCAACAAAAGCATTTAGACGCAAAGGAGACACGATGAGACTGTACCTTTAAATCAACTGGGATCCAGTCATGGAGAAGCCTCCACATTAACACAAAAACTGTGGGAGTAATTCAGTTATTCCAGATCTGGGCAAACAGGGGATGCTTCGGCAACTTGTGATGCACATGATCCCAAGTAAACGTCACCGAAAACTCGACATGATGAGTAAACGCTCACCGCATCACATCTCGACCGCCCATCTCAATCGAAACAACACTCAAGCCATCAATAACATGCATATGCACACCATATAACGCATGCAAAGAATGCAACCTATCTAGGACCCATGCATGATCATGCAAAAATAAATATCGGTTTTGGTTGAGAATCAGTCCCTGGCAGACAATATGATCTGAGGGCACGGTCCCCAAACCACACATCGTCCCAAAAACTGATATCACCATGCCCCACTGACCAACGCACAAAATGAGACATCAAAGACCTAATGCGACAGAGACGACGCCATAAAGGACTATCACGCACAGAGATATTCAAAAAATAAATAAGATGAGGAAGGAGACAATACTTGCGCACGGTGAACTTCGCCTAGAGCGAGCCCTGCGCAAGAATATGTGAC
>JAOWBJ010136599.1:0-12725 GCA_028566335.1 Monarda citriodora | reverse complement strand
TATTGTTCAAGACTGCGATTAGTTACCTCCGATTGGCCGTCGGTCTGAGGATGATACGCAGTAGTGAATTGCAACTTTGTGCCACTCAAAGTTAGGAGCTCGTTCCAAAACTCGCTCATAAAAATAGGATCGCGATCGGACAATAATCGCGTGGGGAATCCATGCAGCTTGACGACTGTATCCACAAAGAGTCGAATCCGGATTTGAGAGTGCCGAAGTGTGCATATTTAGAGAGGCGGTCAACTACCACCATGATGGCTGTGTATCCGTGTGAGGGTGGAAGGCTCACAATGAAGTCCATGGAGGGCGCTTCCCACACGCGATTCGGAATCGGTAAAGGTTGTAGCAACCCATTCGGCTTGTCACGAACGTACTTCGTGGACTGACATGTGAAGCATGATGCTACGAACTTCTGGATATCCCGCCGCATGCCGGGCCAATAAAATGAAGAAGCGACCCGGGTAAACGTTAGCTTCTCCCCCGGGTGGCCGGCTGTCGGTGTGGAATGGCATTCTTCCAGAATCGGCTGACGAGCCGTGGAAGAGTGGCAGAGATATATACGATGCTTGTAGTAAAGCATCCCATTCTTCACGGTGATATGAGGTGGGGCGGTGTGGCTTTTGACATCGTTGTGCAACGCGATGAGATCCGGAAGAGTAGAATTTTCGACACGGATGGTGTCGAGAAGAGCTGGCACTGGACACGCAAAGAGGGATAGAAGTGACGTGTCCTCGTCGCGTCGTGAGAGAGCGTCGGCCACCTTATTGGAAGCGCCACTTTTGTATTTGATGGTAAATCGAAAACCCATAAGTTTCCGGACGTAGAACTGTTGGTCCGGAGTTTGTATGATTTGGGAGAGAAGGTCCTTGAGGCTCCCGCTGTTCACTCCGGATAATGAAATCGCGACCGAGTAAGTACTGGCGCCATTTTTGCACAGCTTCGACTATGGCGTATAACTCTTTGTAATAAGTGGAAGCAAGGCGGCGACGTGGTCCGAGCTTTTTACTGAATTAAGCCAAGGGATGGCCATTCTGCATCAATACCGCACCTATCCCGTAATCACTCGCGTCGGTCTCGATGACAAAGGGTAGAGTGAAGTCGGGTAGATGGAGGACAGGGGCCGAGCTCATCGCCAATTTTAGTTGATTGAAACTATCGTCGGCTTTCGGAGTCCACGCGAAGCTGTCCTTCTTAAGAAGGTCAGTGAGCGGTGCAGCGATCAAGGAGTAATGCTTCACAAACCGGCGATAGTAGCCGGTAAGTCCGAGAAAACCACGAAGCTGTTTAACGGACGAGGGTTGAGGCCAATCAAGCATAGCCTTGATTTTGATGTCATCTGCACGTAATTCGCCATTAGAAATGATGTTGCCCAGGTATTCAATTGTGGTGGCGCCGAACGTGCATTTCGAGCATTTGATGAAGAACTCATGTGACTGCAGTGTGGTGAGGACATGGCGTAAATGCTCAGCATGCTGTGGAAGATCTGCACTGTAGACAAGTATATCATAAAAAAAAACAATAACAAATTTGCGTAAGAATTGCCCGAAGATGGAATTCATCGCTGCTTGAAAGGTGGAAGGGGCGTTGCAGAGGCCGAATGCCATGACGAGAAACTCATAGTGGCCTTCGTGTGTACGGAAGGCTGTCTTCGAGACGTCGTTGGCGTGCATTCGGATTTGGTGATATCCGGAACGCAGATCCAGCTTCGAGAATACCCTTGCCGCGGAAAGCTCATCGAAAAGTTCATCAGCCGTCGGTATCGGAAAGTGATCCGGTGTGGTTGCGGCGTTGAGGGCGCGGTAATCCATGCAGAAACGAAAGCTGCCATCCTTTTTGCGAACCAACAGAACCGGTGAAGAGAATGGGCTGGTGCTAGGGCGCACGATGCCAGTGTTGAGCATTTCTCGCACTTGACGTTCGATCTCCGTCTTCTGAAAGTATGGGTATCGATATGGTCTCACGTTCACTATCCGAGAGGGTGGATCCAGATGGATGCGATGGTCCCATGTGCGCGCTGGTGGGAGAGCCGAGGAGACATCGAAAACCGAAGCAAAGTCCGCGAGCAACTGAGTCAGCAGAGGGGGAACGTCCTGGAGGATTGGGGCGTGTGCTGCGTGTGAGGATTCGGACTGTATAGCGAGCAGTTCGTAAAAGTCCGAAGGGGTCTCATCTTGAAGAAGAGACAAAAATGCCGAATAAGATATCTGCTTGGGTGGGTCTGTGTCACCATGCAACGTAACCTGGTTTCCGCCCCAAATGAACCGCATGGATAGGTCATTGTAATTCTTCGTCACGTCCCCTAACTCGCGCAGCCATTGGACGCCCAATATGACGTCGGGTCCCTCGACTTGAAGAATATATAAATCCACATGGAATAGATGATCCTGCAAAGAGAGTGGTGTCTTGAGGCATGCGTAGTTGCAACGAAGAGATGCGCCATTACCCACAAAAACACGAAAAGGAGAAACAGTGTGAATTGATAGACTTAGCTTTTCCGCGACGGCGGGCTTGATGAAGTTGTGGGTGCTGCCGCCGTCAATCAACACTTGCAGGGGCGTATTGCCAATGAGTCCCGTGAGGCGAATGGATCGAGGTTTCGCCGTCAGATCGAGCACATGTAAGGCCGAAATGTCTCCCATAATAGCCATGTTTACAGCTTCCTCGTCGGAGTCAGTGGGTGGGGATTCCTCGGGTGTGTACTCGTCGTCGTCAACGCCATGAGGGCGTAGAACTTCTTATTACAAACGTGGGAGCATGAATATTTTCGGGGCAGTAAAAACACTCACCACGTTTCAGTTTCTCAGCGCGTTCAGCGGCGGTGACTTTGATGACCGGATAATCTTTGGGTTGCCCGTCACGTGTGGTACGCAGCGAAGGTGATGTGGGCTGGAGTTGTTCATTCTGCCTCTGATGGGGTGGTGTGTATTTGGCTCCGGCTGGTGACGGTGTTGAGGAAACAGGACGTCGGGACGCGTGTGTTGGGGCCATGTGTGCCGGATGGGCGATGGCTAGTTGTCGGGCCAATGCCATTGAGTCAGTGAGTGAGGCAGGTTGTCTTATGAGCAGCTCGGAGCGGAGCGATGACTATAACCCTGCAATAAAAAGAGAGGACAAAGTAGAGTCTCCAACGTTGCCGACCTTCGAAAGGAGAGGTTCGAAGTCGGTGAGGTAAGCATCCAATGATCCTGTTTGGCAGAGAGAAGCTAGTCGGCCGAGGTAGTCTTCATAAAGATCGGGGTCGAAGCGGAGTCGAATGTCTACGAGGAAATCGTCCCACGTCTTCCCAGTATTGTTTGCTGCGCCATCGAGCAAAAATTCCGTAAGGTAGAGGCGGTCTACTAGAGGCGTGAATGAGTGATTGTAGAACTTTTGAATCCTCTTGATCCAGTGCACGACATGATCACCCTCAAAGCGAGGGGGATCGATCTTGAGTTTTGGCCACGAGTCAGCATCGTAAGTGGCAGGTTTGTGGACGATCGATGCCGGATTGGTCCAGCCACGGGAGGCGACGGGGGCTGTAGGTTCTGTCGGAGGACGCCCGAGGGTCTCGACGGCCTGCAATAGCTTCGCGATATTATCGCCAAGATTCTTGTTTACCTGCGATTGTTGACGCACAAAGGCCTCCTGGTCGAAACGGTTCGACATTAACTTCTTCTCTGTATTGGCGATGCGGAGGTTGGTTTCGAACAGCATCTGGCCGAGTTCATTTAGGGAGTATTCGTGAGGAGTACTCTCCGAAGTGGTGGATGTCGACATGAGAGCGCAGGAAGAATAAGCAACTTGAGCACCAAGATGATAGGCCTTCGTTCATAAGCTAGGGTTTCGGCAGATATTCAAAGACTCGAAAAGGAGATGGCGGCTTTTATTTACGAGTTTAAGCAGAGAACTTACAACTCGACCACTCAATCTACGGGATTTCTACAATATATAGAAATCCCACCTGCTTGGTTTGACTTTACGGCTCGGGAAAGAACCAAGAAGAAAACCCGAGGAGAATAATATCTAACCTAATAACAGAATATCGAAAATAATGCGCCATCTATAGATTACAATCTAAATGGAAACATAATCTTGAAATCTTCTTGGCTTGATTTTGATACGCTGCGGTCGAGAGGTGGTTGGCGGCTGAGGAGCTTTAGGGCTGGAGATATCTTTGGCTGGTGGGCTCGGTGGATGGGCTTCTTCTGCTGGGCTTGGTGTTGGAGACGTGGGGTTGCATGGAGGTGTGGCGGAGCCATGCACAGCGGAAGTCGTATCACAAACCTTGCAATATAGTATCAGAGCAAAGCTTCTGCAGCATCTTCTCTTTGATAATTTGCAGCGATGCCTCCTCGCGAGAAGTCATTCATTTTCCGGCGGATGACTCCATTCCTCCGTCAAGTATGTACCTTCATTTAAGTAATAATCCTGGTACAATTCTAGTCACTGAGCTATTTAACGTTTCAAACTTTGTCGATTAGAGCAGATCTACGTAAACCGCAAAAACACGACTTATTTACATAAACTACTACTTCTTCTCCTTACTTCCTTATTATCAACTGCATTGCCACACTTCTCTTCTTCATTTTGCTCCACGCGCTGATAACAAACGCGACAAATAAGGAATCATCAAACCCTTGCGAGATTTTAGAGGGTGTTTGGCTAAGCTTATAAGCAACTTATAAATTACTTATAAGCACTTTTTATAACTATAACAGTAACTTATAAGCTTAGCCAAACACCCTCCTAGTCTCATGGTTACACATCTTCCCATTACATCGAAAATGTGGCAGAGCGCTACCAACACAACCCCATGCCTACAGAGGCAGAGGCGAGAGATCAAATAAATAAATAAAAGTCTTATTCTGTAGATTAAAAAATAGGCTTAACTATGTATGGTAACTTATCAAGAGCTCAATTTAGGGATGACAATCGGATATGGCAGGCGCAGATAATAGTTATCCATACCCATGCGAACGAAAACCGTATCCATACTCATACTCATTATCCGCGACGCGTACAACCCGCTATCTATACCTGTCACCCGCGGATATCCACCAACCCATCGGGTATTCGCGAACCCACGATTAAATTCATAAATTTCGAAGCTGTCGAATAAATTTCGAAATAAAATTTTAAAAAAATGAAAATCAAGTAACCAACAACCTAATCACGTAAAAAGTTCATGATTTTATCTCATGTCTTTACCTTGCGGACCGACTCAAAGAATAATGACAGTACGACTGTGTATTAATATATTACTTAAGAAGTTAGAATAAAATTATATGCAAATTATATGCAGTTATAATTTTTTAATTAATTTATTAACTTTCATTGACAAAATATTTGTTAATATGTTTTGTCTAATTTCATTGAAAAAATATTAATTTTAAAAATAATTAAATAATAAATTTGTAATTCGCCGGTAATGTATGTGGATATTTTAGCGGGTATTTTGTGCGGGTATACGGGTTTCGTGGGTATGAATAGTAACTATCCATACCCATACCCACGAACTAAATGGATAATAAATCGTACTCATACCCGTACCCATGAGTATCAAATACAACTCAAACCCTCACGATACGGGTCGAATATCTGCTGATATCGGGTATCCGCGGGTACATTGACATCGCTAGCTCAATTGGTAATGAGTAGTGTTTATGAATAAAAAGGCATAGAAAATTCAGAAAGTGAATTAATCTGAGGACAAATAATCTCATCCTGCATGGATGCCGAATATAGAGTTTTTGGAATGATGGACGAAGTCAAAGAATCTATACATTATATAAATCAGTTTTAACGAATAATCAAATATTGAATCAGTCATATATATTTACATGTCCAAAACACAAGCCGCCCTAAAAACTGCAATTTTTTATAACTAATAATTCTGAGAACATTTCCTTGGTGAGAAGACGGCTATCCAACTTATAGATCAAATATTAGATAATAATTGGATTTAATATTGTACGGGATGCCTATAAATTATAAGTTTCCCTAGCTAACTTTCACAATTAATTTGCTCATCCATTTCAAGTTAAAAACGCACCATTTGATTTCCTTCCATTTCTCGGATCTATCATGGCTTCAAACATCCTCCTTTTGAGCTCCATTGCCCTATCCTTCGCCTGTCTTGCGGTGCTCGCATTCGAGCCGAGCCCGTTGCAGGATTTCTGTGTTGCAGATCCCACGAGCTCAGGTGATTTGCTCTGATGGTTTTTAACTTATCGTGTCGTATAACTTAGTTAAAATATTTAGTACTAACGTATATTCACTTTCAGCAAGATTGAATGGCCAAGCGTGCAAAAACCCTACCTCGGTCCAGGCGGCTGATTTCTCCTTCAGTGGGCTCCACATGCCTGGAAACACATCAAACCCTAACGGGTCAAGGGTGACCCCGGTCAATGTAGCGCAGTTGTCGGGGCTCAACACCCTCGGAATCTCTATGGTGCGCATCGACTACGCACCATGGGGACTCAACCCTCCCCACACCCACCCCAGAGCCACCGAGCTCCTCACAGTCATCGAGGGCTCGCTTCAAGTAGGGTTCGTGACTTCAAATCCCGACAACAGTCTCATCACGAAAACCCTCCAGAAAGGCGATGTTTTTGTGTTCCCTGTCGGGCTCGTTCACTTCCAACGCAACGTCGGAACGGGAAATGCCGTCGCTATAGCCGCACTGAGCAGCCAGAACCCTGGAGTCATCACCATTGGCAACGCAGTTTTTGGGTCGAAGCCCGATATTAGCAGTGATATCCTTGCCAAGGCCTTCCAAGTTGATAAAACTGTTGTGGATCAGCTGCAAGCAAAATTCTAGAGACTCTCACTTCCAAGTTTATATTTGTTCGGAATCTTATGACGTGCCTTGTTGTTTTAGCTTCTTTTCTTTCCCTAAATTCGCTTTAGGGTGTGTGACATATATCGTTTTGTTTTATGCTTTAATGGGAAATTTTTCTTTGTTTTTGATAAGCAATTATTTCATTGTTTTGATATTTAATTTATATACATAAAGCAAATTTATTTAGTTGTTGACCCCTTCGAACTTGAGGCCGAAGGGAAAAGTTTATCCTTGTCTTATACCTAGAGAATCTCAATTTTATTTGAATACACAAAAAAAAACGCATAATTTATTTTAAACTCGTATATACCATATTCTATTTGGAGGCGAATAATTATTATATACTACTAATAGTATAGATAATTAATACACGCACTCAATTTTTACGATTTCTAAACTCGTTTCGAATTCGGAGTTGTAGCTTAAATGATGAAACCATGACTTATCAAATTTCTTCAGTGATGTAGGGTGTAGGAGTTCAACTTCCTCATCTCCAATTTTTTGCTTTAATTTATTTTGACGCAAGCTTAAAAATTTGTTCAGATGTGTGCTTCGAGTTTCATTATTTATGCACCGTAGATGATAGAACCAAGTTCTATAATGGAATTCACGATCAGAACGAAGAAGAAAAGAAGGAATATATTATTATTCGAGAAGAAGCCAAAGCAACTTACAACTCGACGACTCGATCTAATGGATTCTCTATAATTTATAGAGAATCCCCTGCTTGATTCGACAATACGATTCGGGAAAGAATCAAGAAGAAAACCCGAAAAGATAGACTCGATCTAACCTAAAAAAAATAATAAATCCCTTTTAATGAGGAAACAAACCAAAAGATATACTCAACTAATAGGTAACATAATTACGATATTTTAATGGAGTGGATTTGGTGCGGCTAGGGCGTGAAGAATCCTTGACGTGCATGGGCTTAGCAGAATTCACATGCATGGGCTTAGGAGGATTAGCTGGGCCTTGTGCTGGATTACTTGCGGAAGAAGTAGCGTTTGCTTGGTTCGTATCAATTCCCCCCTCCATAACAGGAACCTTGTCCTCAAGGTTGAGATGTGGAAACTGTGACTGAATGTAGGCCGTAGACTCCCAAGTAGGATCAGCAGTAGAAGACCAATGGATGAGCCATTGTTCTTGCGGCAATTGATCAACAAAAACTACACGCTGGGCAGAGGCACGAACTGGGATGTCCAAAGGGCGATGATCTCGAAACTGAGATGGCAGAGATAACGGCTGCTGTCGAGAACCAACAAAAGGCCGGAGCAGAGAGACATGAAAAACATCGTGGACCTTACTATCCACGGGAAGACGCAGGCGATAAGCAACCTTACCAATACGCTCGAGGATCTCATAAGGGCCATAAAACCGTGCACCGAGTTTCGTAGATAATGGCTTAGCAACTGAGGTTTGACGGTAAGGTTGAAGCTTGAGAAGAACTTTATCACCAACAGCGAAAGAGATATCGCGACGATGGCGATTAGCAGCAACTGTCATAGCTAACTGAGCGCGTGCGAGGCGATCCTTTAATACGCGAAGAGTAGATTCGCGTTCCTCCAAGAGCTCGGTAATACTCGCATTATGAGAAGGACGAGCATAGGTCTGGAATATGTTTGGCGGTTCACGGCCGTACAGAGCTTGGAAAGGAGACATACCGATGCTAACATTCACCGAGCAATTCAACGCTAGTTCCGCCCAAGGAAGTAGTGGATACCATCTCGTTGGACGATCGTGAACAAAGGCACGTAAGTATTGCTCGAGACTCCGATTAGTCACCTCGGACTGGCCATCCGTTTGGGGATGATATGCTGTAGTAAACTGCAATTTAGTACCACTCAAAGTTAGTAACTCATGCCAAAAATCACTCATAAAAATAGGATCACGATCAGAAAGTAGTCGCGCGGGAAACCCGTGCAACTTAACCACAGTGTCGACAAACAAATGGGCCACACGACGAGCGTCGAAACCAGGCTTGAGTGCTCCAAAATGAGCATACTTGGACAACCTGTCAACAACAACCATAATAGCAGTATAACCATGAGACGGTGGTAAACCAATAATAAAGTCCATCGAAGCAGCTTCCCACACAAGATTCGGGATAGGGAGGGGCTGGAGAAGGCCATTCGGTTTGTCTCGTATGTATTTCGTCGTCTGGCAAGTGAGACAAGACGAGACAAAGTCATGAATATCTTGGCGTAAGCTCGGCCAATAAAAGGAAGCGGCTACTCGCGCAAAAGTTCTTCGTTCGCCGGGGTGACCTGCCATCGGCGTGGAATGACACTCCTCAAGTATCATGTATTTGGTGTCCGACTGGGGGCTGATATAGAGGCGGCGTTTGAAGAATAATAGCCCATCGGAAGCTGTTATGTGCGGTGGAGCTGAAGCATTACGAACTGAATCATGTAAGGAGATGAGATCGGCCAAAGAATCATTATCACGGCGGATCAACTCCATGAGGTTAGGGAGGGCAGCGGACACCATAGCAAACAACCCACTGTGATCATCGCGGCGTGAAAGCGCGTCTGCGACCTTGTTTGAAGCGCCCGTCTTATATTCGATTGTAAACCGAAATCCCATGAGCTTACGGACGTAGAACTGCTGGTCTGGGGTCTGGATCACCTGAGACAACAGATCCTTCAAGCTCCTTTGATCACTCCGAATAATAAATTCGCGACCGAGGAGGTATTGTCGCCACTTCTGAACGGCTTCGACAATAGCGTAGAGTTCCTTGTGATACGTGGAGGCAAGTCGTCTTCGAGGGCCGAGTTTTTTACTAAAATACGCCACGGGGTGTCCACGTTGCATGAGAACTGCACCAATACCATAATCACTGGCGTCGGTCTCCACGATGAATGTGTTACTGAAATCCGGAAGATGAAGGACGGGGGCTGAACTCATTGCCGTTTTAAGGGCAGCGAAACTGTCGGCTGCTTCCGAAGACCAAGCAAAATTATCCTTCTTCAAGAGGTCGGTAAGTGGGGCTGCAATAATAGAGTAGTGACGCACAAATCGACGATAATATCCCGTGAGGCCTAAGAAGCCTCGGAGTTGTTTCACTGTCGAAGGAGTTGGCCACTCCAGCATGACCTGAATTTTGGAAGTATCCGCGCGCAATTCACCAGCGGATATAATATGGCCCAAGTATTCGATCGTTGCTACGCCGAACGAGCACTTCGAATGCTTCAAGAAGAACGAATATGACTGTAGAGCTTCGAGAACAAGTCGGAGATGCCGAGTATGTTCAGCCATAGATGTACTGTAGACGAGTATGTCGTCGAAAAACACGATGATGAACTTGCGGAGGTAGTCAGCGAAAACCGAGTTCATAGCCGCCTGAAATGTGGAAGGTGCATTTGTGAGGCCGAACGGCATCACCAAGAACTCGTAATGTCCATCATGTGTACGAAAAGCCGTCTTTGCGATGTCCTCACTGTGCATACGGATCTGATGGTAACCGGAACGCAAGTCCAGCTTAGAGAAAACCATAGCGGCATGCAGCTCATCAAACAATTCATCTGCTGTTGGGATCGGAAAGTGATCGGGTGTTGTGGCGGCATTTAGAGCTCGATAGTCTACACAAAAACGAAATGATCTGTCTTTCTTGCGGACGAGCAGAACGGGCGATGAAAAAGGACTAGTGCTGTGTTGGATGATGCCTTGCGACAACATGTCCTGAACCTGCCTTTCGATTTCTGACTTTTGAAAATAAGGATATCGATAAGGCCGGACATTAACCGGTTTGGTAGCTGGAGTGAGGTGTATACGGTGATCCCATTGGCGAGAAGGAGGGAGAGTAGATGGTACCTCAAAGACAGAACTGAATTCCTGCAATATCGGTTGTAACATAGGAGGAGCATTGGCCGCGGTCGATGGGGTAGTGTCCGCAGCTGTGTGTATCGCCATGAGCTCATAAACCTCGGACGTCTGAGATGACTCCAGTAGGGCGATAAGGCTGGAAAAGTGACTGACTTTGGTCCCGGGACAGTGCCATGTAGAACTACGGGGTTGCCATGCCATTGAAAACGCATAGAAAGGTCACGGTAATTATGCGTAATATCGCCCAGATCTTGTAACCATTGAACTCCCATAATTATATCGGGACCTTCTACTTGTAGGACATACAAATCCACCGAAAAAGTATGTTCCTGTAACAATAACGAAGTATTCAGACACGCATAATTGCAACGTAGAGAGGCACCATTGCCGACCAAAACACAGAAAGGAGACACAGTTTGGATAGGGAGACTTAGCTTTTCCGCGACGGTGGGCTTAATGAAGTTATGAGTGCTGCCACCGTCGATCAACACCAACACTGAAGACCCGTTGATCGAGCCTGTGAGACGAATAGAGCGAGGGGCAGCGGACGACTCGTGGTTGTGCAGAGCCGCGACATTAGCTGTGATGACCATATTTGCAGCATCGTCGTCGTCTGAATCTGAGGAGATTGGTGGTGCCGTGTCTGACTCGTCGTCGTCCACACCGATAAAAGCGTAAAACTTCTTGCTACATACGTGAGAGCGGGTGAATTTTTCGGGACAGTAGTAACATTCACCACGTTTTTGTTTCTCTGCACGTTCAGCCGCCGAGATTCGCAAGATGGGGTAGTCTTTTGGTGGGCCGTCGCGGTTGGATTTTATGGCTGGTGTAGGCTGCTTCGGTGTGTCATGATGACGGTGATGAGGAGGTGTATACTTGGTGGACTGTGGTGGATTGGCTGTGGCGGATGACCGCGTTGCCGGCACCGGAGTGACGATTGGCGCGTGGCATAGAGCCAGCTGTCGCGCGACCGCCATGGCATCGCTCAATGATGCAGGTCGTCGGAGCAATAAATCAGAGCGTAAAGTAGGACAAAGTCCAGCAGTGAATAAAGAGATCAATGTAGAATCACCCACGTTGTCCACCTTCAATAGGAGAGCTTCGAATTCCGACAGATAGGTATCCAGCGTGCCAGTTTGGCGGAGAGAAGCAAGACGGCCTAGATAATCTTCGTACAAGTCGGGGTCGAAACGAAGCTTAATGTCGATGAGGAAGTCCTCCCATGTCTTCCCTTTGTTGTTGGATTCCCAATAGCCGAACCACTCGGCCGCCACACCGTCAAGTAAAAATTCCGTCAAGTAGAGGCGATCATTCAAAGGTGTGAAAGAGTGATTATAAAATTTCTGAACCTTTTTAATCCAATTTGCAACATTGTCACCTTCAAACCTGGGTGGATCAATCTTCAATTTCGGCCACGCATCCGAATCGTAGGTGGCGGGTTTCTGCGTGAGGGACTCCGGTGGTTTCCAACCTGTAGTGCGGTGGGACGACGCCGTGTCTGCTGTGGGAGTGCCGAGTCGTTCGATAGCCGCCAGAATTTTATCGAAGCGCTCTTCGAATGTCTTGTTTACTTGCGCTTGTTGCCGACTCGCCGCTTCTTGATCGAATTTGTTGATCATGAATTTCTTATCTTGATTAGCCAAGCGGGCATTCGTATCGTGAAGTAGTTGGCTGAGTTCCGCGAGGGAATACGCAGGTGGTGGATCATCCGCGGACGAAGAAGAAGTATTTGGCATGGTGAGTGATTTCGTGAAAGTAATAGAAGCAAATTTGAACACGGCAGTAAGTATATGAGGGCGGCAACAGAATATGTTAAGCGGTGGAAAAAAATATTGGAGTAATGGATGGCGGCTACTGTGTCAATTGTGGTGAAATAAAGAAAAGTGCCGATTAAAAAAAATAGCGGGGGAAGAATCGGCAACGAGAGCACCAATGATAGAACCGAGTTCTAGATTGAAATACGAGCGATGGAACAAACTCAAGGAAAAGAAGGGAAATATTATTATTCGAGACGAAGCCAAAGCAACTTACATTCTCGACGACTCGATCTAATGGATTCTCTATAATTTATAGAGAATCC